>JAQFYC010000466.1:0-55826 GCA_034694165.1 Tomocerus mixtus
CTATTAACCTGTTAAAACAGAATTCAACTCTAAGGTAAGAGTTTAATTAATTTTATAGGCTACCTGTATTGTAAGGCTGAAATTGCAAGGCTTTTGATGGTGTTTAAAAATATTGATTCCGTAATTATAGGTTACTTACATATATGTGGTAGTACTAGTATTACCTATGCGATCTACATTCTACATACATGACGCTATTTACGACGGAAAGCAAAACTAATATTAATAACTACAGTACGAATTGTTATGCTGTCGAAGAATGAATATTCGAGGATTCAATTAAACCGACAGTGGTAGAATGTGTGCATAATAGAATGTCAAACGTGTATTTTTCTGTTATTTCTGTAAGGTGTTCAGTGTTCAGGAAACCAACATTGACAAGGAATGATAATTAGTTTGCATATAGGTACTAATTTTTTATATGAATGCCTTTCCCCCTATAAGAAATGGCTACACAAGTATACGTCAGTCTTGATTTCGAAAGTTGATTAAGAACAGGAAGAACATCACGTATCGCAAAAACGTTAATCACCACAAAATAAACCATATTCCTTCGAAATACTAATCTAACGCTTTATATTATTATATGAGTGTTGGGAAACTTTATGTATATTTATGTAGACTGTAGTTGGTGTACTGTCCAATGGCAATTTTACCATACCGCGATATAGCACATAATTCCTCAGAAAAATATAACATGTTGCATGCACGTATAGAAACTAGAAATGTTGAACTGGATGTTTGTATTGTCAGTTTGTCAGTAACTTCCGTCCACCAACGACTCAATTCCATATTAAGAACATTCAGGTGTATGTAAATATACCTTTAACAGATTCGTATATTCGTATTGATGCTTTAAATTAATTAATACTACTACATGCACATAGGAACTTGTGAAATCGTAATGTTTAAGTAACCAGCAGGTTTTCAAACGAAAGAGGTAATAAAACTAGGAAGCTATAATTGTCACATAATCTAAAGGTACAGTAGTAGCTTTTATATACATTAGGTATGTGTATATACTACAATTGAGCAAACACAATAAACCCAATTATTTTTGTTGCTCCCATTTGCTTCTAACTTCTAACTAAATACGAATTTCTATGTAGTATGTAGATTGGCATTTTTTCGGATTTTACGTCCAGTTGTTTCTACAGATTCAACAATAGTAATATAGCTATAAAAAGCATATCGGGCATTGGCTTCGCCAAGTTTAGTCTAATAGCTATTAGACAGGATTGTCAATTTAATTTGGATAGCATGAGTAGTTAGTATAATAAATCATGGTGTCTAGTGTCTACTCTGTCCTGTCCACGTCCGTAGTGCTGTAGTTAACACATCGTCCAATCATACGAATAAACGCTTATGATTGCTTGCTAAATAGATAATACAAATGAAAGTCTATTGGTATTGGATTAGAATTGTGATTGTGTTGTTAGATTAAAGGCAAACGGTATAGAAAGTCTTTAAAGTGCACGACAGCTTTTCAATCGTCGGAACATCAAAAATGAAGTCTTGACATATAGTATAATTCTTTACAACACAAATATTTTTGCAATACGGACAATACGGAGTAAGGTAATATTTTCCATCAGATGTATTGTCCTGTCCCACGTATGTACTATAGATATTACACATTATTACCTACTACCTAAGTTGATCAATGAGCAATGCGAACCCGATAACTAAAGCAAAATATCAAGCAGGTAGGTAAAACTCCACTAATACCAATGCGTATTCAATATCTATGTACGTGATTCGTGTTACTATAATTACCTACCATAATACTTCCTATGCATACACATTATGTACATCCACCTCGTAAGTGAAACTTTGTTGACATTATTAGTCTAGAAATCTAGATTTTAAATATATTTCCAATTTATTTAGTTGTATAACTATTGCTAGTGATTTGATTAAGTAGTCATGTCATATATTATAAGCACGTACAAATGTCTATATATTTAAATAACAAATATATGTAATTCAAGGTTAAGATATGCTATGCATGTTTACGTCAAAGAATTTGTTCGATTTCTATTTAAAAGGAATCGCACTCCAACCCAGTAGTGTAGTACAGAGTTTTTGATAAGCAAGCTTTAGTAAACATGTACATAATTTATGCCAAGTTAACATGAAATAATTTGCTTTCTCTTTTTACATGCAAACAAATTCTTGAATTGGCAATCCAACTTTTCCTGACACCCTGCATGCTATTACTACACAATACCTGTACAGAATGGGCTAAATTGAATAATTTGCTTTCTCTTTTTACATTGAAACACAATTCAAACCTCTTACAAATACCATCTCTTGAAATCCACATTTTCATATAACTTAAGCACTTGGCATTGGTCCACTTAACCTGGATAAATACGGCAGTGCTTTATTACACAATGCAAAATAAAAAAAATGCCTGGAAAAAGTCCGTAGTGCGGAATATGGTGGGATATGACCTATACTTACCCTGTAGTTACAAAAAATTGTTAGTGCATGAAGATGACTTACCTTACATTTACATAGGTACATACAGTTAGTGCACTCAATAATATATTATATTGCATTATTTATGTTAAATGGCCGTTCTAGTGGATGTGTATAAGGAATAAGGAATTATATTGTATTGTAGAATTGAAACATGGAACTTTCACTTACACATTAAATTAAGAGGTGAAAGTACCTACTACGTGCTTACATTTCTTTTTGTTCTGCTGGAACCTGGAACTGCTTTACATAGACTTTAGAATGAAGAGTATTTGAGCACAGAGGAGTACTAAAGGATAGTTTGATGTGATGTGAATTAGAGCCGCGTAGTTTGGCTTACGGTAATAAAATCGGTTACGTAATACTAGAAAAACATTTTTGTTTTTTAATTGAGATTGTTTCCTCATACCTCATAATTCCACAACTCATTATGTCGGGATTTAGCAGTATTCTCAAACTTACTGACTTGGACGATTTCATAAATCCATCACAGGTAAATAAATAATAAATAAACATTTGTGATTTCTTTCCTTTTCTTAATCCAGAAATATATGTATAATGTTATTGCATAATGAATACTAAGCAAAATATGTAGTAACTAGAATAAATATCTTGTAGACTTGTACATGCATAAGTGTGTTATAATTTTATGCATTGTCACCTTTCAGGAATGTATAAAACCTGTTGAGAAACCAAAAATTGGCCCACAAACATCTTCGAAGATCAAAATTGAATTGGACGATGATGGCACTTACTCTCAGATTGTCGAGGTATGTAATTACTCAAAGTACTATATTAAAAAATAATTTATATTGACTACTGTGTTAGTTTTGAATAGTTAGTCTGCACATCTCCAGTTCTGTAAGAATAAGAATTTTCAAGAAAAGTAATTTTTTTACACTCTCTTGAAACGCAACGTTGCGTTGTTCGTTTCCATATTCTTACGGCACTGGCAGCTCTTTCTTATAAAATTGTAGTTGGACTGTACTTTGACATTTTTATCCTAACCAAAGATTTATTAACAATCTAGGGTCATAAGCAGCCTCTTGAAAAGGTTCAAATAACCCTTGCGGATTGTTTAGCTTGCAGTGGTTGCATAACTTCAGCAGAGAGTGTTCTTATTTCTCAACAAAGCCCGGATGAATTATTTAGAGTTCTTGGCATTAATAAAGATTGCAAGGTGAGCTTACAGAATAGTATTTTTACTCTTTTACTTATATAATTCATGTTTTGTTAAGGAACTGTGTGCATGTGATTGTGAAATGAATTGAAAAATTAAGTTTTTAATTGATTTTACTTATAGGAAACCGTAGCTATTGTAAGTCTTGGTGTACAAGCCGTCGTTTCGGTGGCCAATAAATACAATATCAGTTGTCAAGAAGCAGCGGAACGTCTTGCAGGTGTGCATCTAATTAATACTACTAGTAACCTATATTTTCCAATATAAACATTACATCATGCCATCATACTTAATTTTCCTTAACTAACTTAGTCTAACTTTTTATCCTTTTCCAGGCTTGTTTCAGAACATAGGAGCTGACTCAATAACTACTGTAACGGTTGGCGAAGATTTATCTCTTATTGAAAGTGAGCAAGAATTTCTTCAAGCTTACGAAAGTGGAAATCTTCCCATCTTAACTGGAATATGTCCAGGTAACAATTAAATTTCCAAATAATTACCTATAGCTATTGTTACCATTTAAAAATATATTATCTACTAGTGAAATATTTACACGTTTTTTGGAAAATCAAGTGCAATAAAGTTCTTTTACAGTTCAACGTATTTATGCAAAATTATTATGTAACATGCTAGTAATTGTCTTTAATGTTTTAGGATGGGTATGCTACAGCGAAAAACTACATCCACATGCTCTCTCCAAAATCAGCAAAGTGAAATCTCCGCAGCAGATAATGGGATCGCTGATAAAACTCGTCTATGGACAAGCAAATAATTTTACTCCAGATCAAATATATCATATTAGTCTTATGTCTTGCTTTGACAGAAAGTTAGAAGCTTCCCGGAAAGATTTCTTTTTAGAAGAATATCAAGCCAAAGAAGTTGATGTTGTTATTACACCTGTCGAGATTGAACAAATACTTGAAAAACTGTGTAAAACACTAACAGATTTTGAACGGGTGCCGTTAGTGGATTTGTTTTTAAATGACTGTAGAAATCCTGAGCCAGGATTAAAGATAATGTCCCACATTGGAACTGGATCTGGTGGCTATGCTGAATATGTGCTAAGAGCTGTGGGTAAACGTATATTTCACAGGGAACTTGGAAATGTTGATTGGATTGTTGGAAGGTATGTTTACTTGGCTATTTTTAATTTTCAAATAAAAATTATGAATTTATTTATTTACTACTTTTGCTATAATAGTATCATGCTGAGCGATTGAATTCAAGGATTCACATCATTTTGCTAATAAAATGGTTTGCTCTCTATTGACCTTAGAAATCCGGATATTCAAGAAGCCTTATTAAAAGATGATGATGGTAAACAGAAGGTAAAGTTCTGCGTAGCTACTGGATTTCGAAATATTCAGACGATTGTTCGTAAACTAAAAACGAAAACTTCTATTCCACATTACATTGAAATCATGGCGTGTCCAACTGGTAATTATTACAGTCATATGTTGCAAGAGATATAACTAATATAGGTAGCTGAATAGCAATAGATTGACTGCCTGCTTGATTAATATTTTCATAGTTTATTTATATGTAAAATAACAAATGTGTTATTTTTAGGGTGCTTGAATGGAGGTGCCCAAGTGCGTCCTGCAAACGCTGATCCCAATCAAAGCCGTCAGTTGTCTACCAAACTGGAAAATGATTACCATGCGTTGCCTGAAGTCAGTGACATTTCATATTCAATGAAAATATACGAAAACTTACTGAATAATAAAGATTTATTTTCGAGGGTAATGTTTACAGACTTCCATGAAGTTGAGAAATTAAACCTTGGAATTAAATGGTGATTCTATTTTGTAATTAATAGGCATTATAATTTTTGAAGACTATCTATTTTAATTATTACATTCTATTTTATTTGAATAAAATAGCACTACGCTGTAGAAAAAATAACTAAAAATTAAACTTGTAGTCCGGGTTGTGTTGTGTTGTAAACTATTATTGCATTTTTGCCTTTAATTTTTTAAGAATATTACTCTGCTCCAATGCAGCTTTCCTCTTTCTCTGCAAAATAATTAAATATTGCATAATAAAGTTTTGGTTAATTACTGCAAATAATACTTATATTGTACTTCCTTGCCATTACGTGTATCATTATTGGGTAACATGTTATACTAAATCCTATCCTAATAGTACTATTTCCAAAATTGAAAAAATAAGTATCTGAACTTACATGTGGTACAGCCAATTCGAGGTCCACACCACTTAATGCCGAACCAGGAGTAGAACTTGAAGTCTGTGCAGTAGTTGGGGTCATCAGGCCGCTGATAGATTTTGTAACTTCATTTGTGTTCAAGATTAAACTAGTTGAGTTTTCTGTTAGTAACCCTGGAGGAATTTCTAATTTTTCATGGGTCTGTGCTTCATACTGATGTGCAATTGATTGAATTTCCATCTCACACGTAGCTAGAGCAGACTTAAGTTCATAAAATAATACTATGTCAGAGCGCAGCTCGTTAAATTGCGTTGTCATTTCTTCAGTAGGAGTTGGAGTAGCATCTAAGCGACAAAAAATAATAATTTAGAAAAACTCAAAAACTAAACTAATAGTATTTGGTAAGTTGGCTATTTTTAAAATTCCAAAATATCATGATTATCCTATACTCACCAACGCCAACTTGAAGCAATATCTGTTCAATAACTTTCATTTTCTTTTGCCCAACACTTCCGGGTAATTTCATTTTTTGAGACCGAACAAATACGCCTGCAGTTTTAAAATCTGGCCATTTAATGCCCAGGAATACTTCTGCTGAAGCACCGCTGGCAAGTTGATCCTTCCTAGTGGTTGCAATAGCCTTTCCACTTTTCTTTTTAGCGGCAAGTGCAGCTGACTTTTTGAGATCTGCTGAAAATTTCTTTCCTGGTGGAAGACCGCTTAATGAGGATCCTAAGCCGCCAGGTGTACCAGGCTCCCCACCTGGAGTGGTAGGTACGCCAGCATCTGCAGCAGTAATAAGTTTCTGAAGGTCTTGAGTTTTCTTTTCCCTTTCCTTCTTTCTTGCTTCTATCTTTTTCTGTTCAGCCCTAAGGAATTCTTCTTCTTCCACCTGTGTTAAACAATAATAAGCTTAAAGATTCGCATTGTAACACTATTTCCCAGAGATCATTTCACAATAAAAGGTAACCTGCTAGCCAGAATGAATTATAAGAGAACTTTCCATAAAACTATGGGCAAATTGCCAGAGTGAAAATTACATTGAAAACTATATAACTTTAATAGTTAGTGCAAAGCAGCTAAGGATATAATTAATTGAAATGCTGCTTTCACTCAACAGATGAGAAAGCTGAAGTAAGATTCAGTTCATTCTATATTCAACACGTTTTTCAAAACGCATGACGATAATTAATGCATATGGGGTACAAACCTGTTCTGGCGTTTTACTCCACAGCTTCTTCAATTGCTCTTTTCGTCGTCTCTCATGATCGGCATCATAATTAATTGGTTTAGGCTCTATCGTTCCGGGTTCCATTCGAAGTTTTGCCATTACATTAGCTATACAATAGTATCTCTCCTTCAGATCTTCCAACGATTTTGGAGCATATGAAGTTAAATCCCAACGATCCTATTCCCGATTGTAAAATAAAAATTTTATTTTATTTTTAAAGCTTCATTTATTATTTTAAATATGAAACTTACATGTATAACAGGAAATCTTAAATCAAAACGGCGACACAAATCAAATAAATGGTCAGTTTCACTTTTAGTCCAACCTTCCGAGGAGTCAAGATGAGCTGAATACTCCGCGTCCGTATACTGATTAATTTCAATTTCCTAAACAAATTATTTAGATTTAGATAAAGGTTATCTAAATCAAGCATTCATCAAGCATAAAATAAAATCATTTGGAAAAATGTATGCATTCCTACCTTATTGAATTTGGCAAAAGGATATTCTTTGACTTCGTCTGAGGTTCGCCTCCAATGATGGAAAATTGCACTATCTTTTCTAGCCGGGTTAGTAAACGGTGTCCATTTCCATTCACGGACCTTTTTTGCCCCTAGTTTAGCCTTTTGTTTGTAACCTCCAGGTGCATCCGTAGGGAGTAAGGGAACCATGTCCATATTTAGGCCACCATCAGCGCATAGTAAAGAGTATAGTTCCCGATGCATGCCTACAGGACGTTTAAAAGGAATTTGATCCGGCTAAACAAAAAATGAGACATTTTGCATTTCTTTTTAATATTCCATAAACGACTGCTTTTTGTTTTTCTTTTGTCACATTGATTGGTGTATCAAGCTCAAGTACCTTTTTGGATCCTTTTTTCCTTCCAACTGAATTCCTGCGGAGATGTTCCCCTCCAGATCCAGACTTGGATGTATTGATATCCAAGATATCAGTCACTTCAATCATTTTGAATGTCTTGTCAGCTACAGCAAGTTAGTAAAAGTAGCAACTGAGTTCTCCAGAATAGGATGGTTACTGGCTCTGGCTGCAGGTGGATACACGATATTATAATCGGCAATACACCTTATTGACAATGACAAATGACAAAGGGCTGTTTGATCGCCAATCAATACTTTTTTCGGGTAGTATCTATAGATAAACAATATAAAGAAATGCAAATAAGTTATAAACATCAAATATAATTATTTCTGCGAATTGCAGGCAATAAAAACTGTGTAGTGCAATTTCGCTGAATGATTTTTTACATTTATATAGTTGACAATTTTTGGAATAAAAATAGCTTTGATTTTACCTGTATAATAAAGATAAATGAAGAAGAATGAGCGGAGCGAAGAACGATAAATATTATCAGCCAATAATGTGAACAATGTATATAGGTCAAAGTTGACGATCAGGAAAACAACAATAATTATTTTTTAAAAAAAACTTGGTGTCTGAGATCAGATTCGTCAGCTGTACTATATAAAGTACTAGTACCTACTACTACAAAAACAAAACACCAAAATGTAACCAAAATTTTATTACAACAACAAATCCGTCTTTGCCGCCTTTGCGGATGATCAATGCTAATCAAGGCAGTAATACTAATACCAGAGAAAAATGGACTACCACCAAAATTCAAACAGCATAGACTGCTGTTTAATTGCTGTTGTTTTGTGGAAGAATTTGGAAGCCGCGTGCTTGCTGTTGCTGCACTGCTGCTTCACTTCTATTATTGTCACATTATTGCATTGTTGCATGTCAGAAGAATCATTAAACTGTGACAGGAAGTCAAATGTGAACCCCTGTAGGTGACAGGGAAGAACGATAAGTTCCAACCTTTGCTGTCACCCACAAAAGGCTTACATTTTCAAGGTAAGTTGTATACAAGGCCTTATCCTACACTTATATTATGTTGAATTTTTCTGTAATTTTTTATTTCCAAGAACATAAAAGGGATTGGGGCTGGGGTTGGTCAACTTTATTATTTAGTCAGTAGGAAATCAATGGTTCCCGTTGTGACATTGTATTGTCACAAAATATGTCACATTTTGTACGGGAAGGAATTCTGAAAAGAGTATAAAATTTTGGGCACTGGCAACTGGGCACAAAGTTGACAAAGTAATTAGTGTTATTTTAAAGCCCATTAATAGTGCTTTCGATTGTTACTCAATGGGTACAGGTTATAAGGGGATCCTGGATCCAAAAATTTAATTTTTTCCATTTTAAGTACAAACCTAATAATAATAATAATAATACGCGGACACTTTTAACAAAAAATTTACAGTTTCATTTGTGTTGCGGTACACAAATGAACGTCCTTATTATGAACTATGCAATTACTTACTATTGACCGTTTTTTAAATGCTGTACATTTTTTCACTTTTCAGGATTCTTAGTTGTTGCCTACAACAAAACATATATATGAGACCGGCGGTCCGGATTACCCGGATAATATAGGTGGTAGAGGTCAACTGACTGTGTGGATTTTTGGGCTGCTTGCATAAAAGGAAAAAAATTAAAATTAAATCCAGTCAAAATGTCGGAGCCACTAAGTTCGCCTTCAAAGCTTACTGAGGCAGCTAGAGAAAGAATGGAAAAAAATCGGGAAGCAGCGAAGAAAAAATTGTTGGAAAAAGCTGCATTGCTGGCATCATCTTCAGAACCAAAACCACCACAACAACAGCAACCACATTATCATGGCGAAGGTCCTAAACCCAAGAGAATGAAAACTGGCCAAGAATCACAGTATATGACAGATTTAAAAGATGTTGTTAGCGAAGGTTCTATCGTTCGAGTACAAGGCACAAAACTGATCGATACTGGAGGAGGGTTTTTAATTGAAGAAAAAGATTTAATGGAACAGGAAGAGGAAGAAAAGATCCTTGTAGTAGCACCGGCAGCTCTATTGCCTAATGAGTCTCCTAAATGTGAAGAATGTGATTCGGAATTTTCAGAATCATTTTTGCTTCGTACGTATGACCACAGCGTTTGTGATAAGTGCAAGTAAGTATTTATTAAGTATGCATTTGCATTTAATTGTAATATTAATATTGTGTATTTGTATAAATAATTTCATAATATGACCGACATGGTCAAAATACGGGTTACTTTTACTACGTATAATATAATTGAGTACTTCTGGTCCTACCGCACGATATAAATTCCTGTGGATAAAAATACATTATCCATTGGGCCGATTCGTGCGTACATCAACTTCTTATGGGACGCCTTTGTCTCTTTGTGGGCCAAAGGATCTATACTTCAGATACAATTTATGTTTAATTTATTTTATATTTATGAATTATGAATGGTTTACGTACAACAATGAGATTAAAAGAGTTATTAACGAGATACCATTATGCATGCCTTTGCCTATGATTAAGATACTTTAAGATAAGATTCTAGATGTTAATGTGCTATAACTTAACTGTCGCATCTATTATGATGACACTGAATATGTAAATTAACTGTAACATCAATTTTGGTATAGAGATACGGATGATAAACACGCCTTCATAACCAGAACGGACGCAAAAAATATATATCTTCTAAAAGATGTAGATTTGGATAAAAGAGAGCCAATTCTAAAATTTGTTCTACGACCAAATCCTCATAATTCCAGATGGGGGGATATGAAATTATATTTACGACTGCAGGTATGGACAATATAATGTTTTTTTAAATTAGGAATACTTTTTATTTGTGTTGTAACTCGTAAATACTGCCGCATTTATATATATCATGGTACACTTAAATCCGCAGTGTACGATTCCGCACGGTACAATTTCTGTAAATACATCATAATTTACAGAGCCGATTCGTGCGTACATTAAATCTAATGGGACGCCTTTTCCTCCAATTAATGAGGCAAAAGGATCAAAACTTTTAGATACAAAAGACATCTTCACATCTTCCTGATAAATACTAAAATAAATTGTTTTCTTAAGCATTCAGCATTGTACATTGTAGTACCAATACTTTTGTTGACATACTTTGCAATTAGAATCAATCTGTGGAAATGTGGAAAACCATTTGTGTAAATCGGTGGCTTGTGTGACAGTTATTTATATATTCTGTCATATTAAACGTATTTTCAAGCAAAAAAGTATAAGTATTTTATGAATAATTTCAGGTTGAAAAGAGAGCAGTAGAAGTTTGGGGAGCGCTTGATAAAATAGAGGAACAACGTGAGGGCCGTGAAGAATCTAGGGTTAAAACCAAAATTAAAAAGTACAATAAAAAGATGGAGTCTTTGAGAATGTCGGCTAGAAGTAGCTTGTTTACGAGGGACCTTTCTGCTCACGAACACAAGTGGGGGCCGGAATCATACCACAAAGAAGATGATGAATATAGCCATGAATGTACAGAATGTGGTCAAGTAGAAACATTTGAAAAAATGTAAATTCGTTTTTTTGTCTCTTTAGTTATGTATTAATAATTAATATATCCGCTTTGTGGATTATTTATCAATTGCCGTAGTTGGTATATTGTCGTTGGTTGGATGCTGAACAAAGTGTGATAATAGGAGTTAGGAATTTTATTTTGTATGCGCAATGAAAGATGCTGTCTCGAGTCTAGACCGAATCCGGTTTTATCCTTTTTTAGCTTTATACTCTATTCTCACTAATAATACTCATGTGTGTTTGGAACAAGTGTAAAAATATTTCGTAACCCAAACAGTACCTACCTGTACTTTAATGTAAAAGAGCGGTAGGATATCAGTATTATTGAAAACTACTTACTTTACAAAAAAGAATAGCATAAAATCAATTAAAGAACCTTAAATTCACTAAACATTGTTGCTTTGTTTTCCGTTGTTTCATTATTCATATTAACTGTAGATCTCACGTTAAAACTATTAATTTTTCTATTTGAAATCATTGTCCAAGATTATTGCAAAGTGTGTCATCTCTCCTGTTCATGTGGCATACGGATATCTATTTAATATATTCGGCAGAAATATTTAATTTCCATATTTTAACATTACGGTTCCGGTTTTATTGTGTCTGACATGGTCTGATGATAGCACTTGTAGCGTAGGTATAATTCTAAGCGTTTACTATAATAAATATGTCATATTCATAACGTTTAGGTACATAATCAAGCTGCCTTGACACGTTGCATAAAGGCACCGTGTACATAATAATTATAATAATGAGTTCTTCCTCTTGTAGAAGTTATCAGCGAAAGTATAAAAACTATAGTATGCCTAATGCCTGGTAAAACGAGCAATCAGCAGAAAATAAGATTACCTCACCTAGAAAACATTGATTGAGTATTGATCTAAATAAGAAAATATTATAATAATTAAAATACAGAAGGAATTCTTTCAGTAGTCAAAATGTCATTTGTTGCTTAATCTTTCCGTAAGATTAATTCTGGAATGGAATCCTCTGGCATTCGTTCCAACAATGCAGGCCGCCACTTCGTTTCATTCGAGTCGAATACTTTAACTTTGGACAAAGTGTTTCCAGATAGTAAAGGCTTAACTATTGGCCAAACGTATCCAAACACCCAAGGTGCATTGATCACCTATATGGAAAATATGAATAATATGATTTTAGTAAATATTAATCACACAGATATACATGTAATAATATATTCATAAACAATTTTGACTTACATAACAATCAAATAGAGTTTCCGGGAAATTTTGCTCGAAAGAACGAAATACTTTCAAAGTCATCTGCATTGCTGTTAAAAATGCAAACATTTTCTAACGGTTAGTGTTGTATAAAATCGAAGTAATTTGTTCATTATATTAAAAGCACAGGAAAAACATAAAAAGACAGAGCAATTGATATTATATTTGTAATAAAGCTTACTTTCATAATGAGCCACTTTCCAATATGTCATGCCTGCTAAGTCAATAATATGGACGAATTGCTCATGTTTTGTAGCTTTTACGTGAGCCATTATGTCTTCCAGAACAAAGTAAATATTTTTAATCATATCCTCTTTATTTCCAGATTCAATCATCCTTCTTACGTTCCAAGAGCCAACTTTGGAAAATTAAGAAATACCTTTCCAATTAGTTATGCTATTACACTTACACATTATATTTATATCCATATACTTCATACATCTAAAAAGATGAAAATATAACAAAGAAAATAAAATAATGATTTAGCTTACCAGGCATATACAGCACTAGAATCAACAAAATTATGTATATATCATTACATGGACAATTAAATATTAGGTATGCACTGATTTTCATGAAAAGCTTTTTGGGAGCGCAATGGGATTCTCTTCAGAAATATGGCGTAACTATAATGTATGCTTATTGTAAAATGATTTATGCAAAGAGAAAACGTACACGCGGAAATGAGCTTTTCAGCAGACATACTGTATATGTATATGTATACCAAATTTAGGTACAAAACATCTTCAACTTCATGCACCAGAATATAAATACGTTATCTTTTTACTAAAGGTTCCAAGTTCAATGTCATAATGCATGCAAAAGACAAGTCATTTACACAATAGCTACTTACTTATGACCCATATATACATTATTAAAATTATTTAAGATGAATTTAACTAAGTCCATAGTATAGTACGTATACTTTCATTTACATGTGTAATTGTTACTTTGCAATTATAAAGTTCTTTCATTTTCGAAATGTACAAATGAACCGGAAGAAGGTGCAGATATTTATTGCCAATAATCTGTGTCCATTATTTGCAGTTACAGAAAGAAATACGGAATTGCTAAATTCCGTAATAGTATTATTGTATTCTTTTTATAACGTTTAAACAAATTAGTACTTCTGATGAATCGTAATCACCAAAAAAGGTTTACGCACTCCCTAAAATGGTTGCAAGCATACCTAAGTGTAAAAGTACGTGTAAGAAAGACATACTCGCAAAGTCATAAAAATTGGGCCATTTGCTACTATACTCCTTCACTTTTTGCAAATGAGTGTTTGCTGATTGCTCATTTTTGCAAGTCAGTAATATAAAACTCGCATACCTATGTAGTGTAGAGTTAAGAAGGAGAGGAACATGCTCCCTTCTACTTCTTATACTACTGTATGCACACAATATAGTAGCACATCTACTAACACTAAACTGTTACATAGCAATATCACGAAATTAGTGAGTGAGTGTTATTAACTGACCTGTTCGTCCTTCATTGTCATATCCTGGAAAATTGTACGGGAACTCTTCTTTAAAAAATGTTGGAATATCCCACGTGAAACAGGAGTCAATGTCAATCTCCTTCCTCCACTCAATAGACTTCAATACACAAATTATGTATTAATCAAAACCAGTTTTTAAAAAACAAAATAGGTTATATCTGTATAGCATTCATAAATCACCCTATTTCACCAGAATTCTCACAATGATTTAAGCAAATAAAATATTGTAGCCTGTTTAGGTATAGGTAGGCTAGTAAATACCTAACGTACCTTATACCTAATTGTAGTACTTAGCATAATCTAACTGAGAAGTACATAATTTCAGTTATTTATCATTAGTACTGTATAGCTACATGATAGTATATGTATAGTAATATGATACATTTACTTTATACATACTTCGGTTAATGCGCTCTAATGTACTGAATTTAATTACAGGCCTAAGGCCTACTTATTGCATAATATGACAGCAAAAAAGATAAATGGAAACATGAATGTGCTTTATCAAGCTAAGCTATTACATGGTTTTCTGCACTGTGTATAATATTTAGAGCAAAAGAATATTATTTTGCCAGAAAAACATCTAAAGCATATCGAAAACGATTTCACAAAATTAAGACAATACGATTGTAATACCAAAATAATCAACATATATTATATTAATGTACCTTAGTACAAAAAGAGTCTCAAGTTTTCAATAATTTATAACATCAAAGAGTTTAGTCACAGTTACAGTTAGGTGAAGATCCATTTAACTGTAGTGGTAATAGGCATATAAAGCGTCGATAAATGCAGGGGGTACTAATATATGTATGTTATTTATTAGGAAAAAGTGAGGGTTGTAATAAAATTGTAAAGGCTTTACCTTCCGGAGCATATCCTCAGCTTTTTGCAAATCATGATTTCTGGCTGTAAAAATTCAGAACAAAAATAATATAAAAGGTATGTGTTGATGAATTTTTTGGTTGAAGAATAAATTAGGATTGGTATATACCAATCCTCACATTTACCGAAGTACATATACATAGTTTAATCAATGCTTTAATACATGATACGTCCACCTTACTAATTGTATATATAAATGCACCTAAGTATATCGACATAAATAATTATATTTATTCAATTAGCTTTACATGTGGGGTTCTAAGGATAAAAATGATATGCAGAAGTTCACATGCTGCAGAGATACACGGACAGAAAGATATTCAGTAAAAAGTCATCATTAGTGTCTCAAATAGTTTGAATTTTTTGAATTACCAGAGCGAAGTAGATTACAGGTCTACACAGTATAATTGCAACAAGTAAAGTATTGTTGGTTTGAACTACGTTATCTATTTACATATGTGCACTTTGTACTTATATGTACTACTACCATACAGTTTTACTTATACTTTCCATAGACAATCGTGACCATGAAATAAATGTAGTTTGTCTACTTACTTACGATTAGTTACCTATGCCTAATTTTTATATCGCTACGTTATGCTTACTGCAAAAATAATACATTAAATATTTGCACGTTGCATTTATTCGCTAAAAAGCAGTCACTGCGCATACGTCACTTACGCAAGTGAATCCTGAAAAAGTGTACCTTTTTAAGCGTGCATAAATTAAGGTAGCATTCATAACTAAGTATACGTCACTTATTCGGTTGTGTATAGTCTACTCTTACTATGTAGTTCCTATCTTAAGTTCATATAATGTGTTTTAAATAGAAATATACACTTACTTACGTATGTAATCCTGTAGGCTATCACTAAAAAAATTGTCTTAAAAATAAATTATCTACAATGGTCACTTGCAGCAGTTTAAAAATGCAGTTGACAAAAATCTGCAGTTGACCTACAGTCTACATTGCAGTCACTTTAATCCATTTGTTGTAATTGTATGTAACTTGTAACACCGAGACTGAGCAAAGCACAGTAGATGATCCTGTTCACTCAAAATATCACCCCTTTTTAAACCCTAAGGAAAAAATTAACAGCCTAAAATAATGTTTATGGATTTAAGGACATTAGTATACAAGATGCCAACGCATTGTAAGTACTAATTGTGAGCTTCTTATGTGGTATATTAGTTTATGACTCTGTGTAGCAGGAAACTCTCTTAGAGACAGAATAGTATACTTTAAAAGGTTAAGTTGGTTGAAAAACAGGGGACTGTCTTTTGTCTTATATTTATTAGGCGAAAATATCAAATGCTTAAACACATTTACCGCAAAGGAAAGGCAAACAGGTGTACCAATTTGTAAGTGTATTACACGTATTTCCAATAGGTTCGTTATATAAAATGGAAATAATATACGGCTATATGACCCAATCTACCGTTCCGTCAATTAACAAGGGTTCAATATTTTTAACATGTCCATCCCTTCACATGATATATTTGTACTGTATTTTATTGTACAGCAAAATAAGAAGTAAAGATAAATATTTAATTCGTAGAGTAAAAAGCTATTTTGATAAATTATGTTAAAAGTAACCCTTTCAGTAACTTGTTTCCTTTGATTTTCATTTTCACATATGCAGACAGCATGAAAGTATACGGGGCATGAAACTACATGAAAATGGTAAATAAATATTCTTTGCTAAAGTACTAGGTACTTTGTAAACCCATCTTTGTCAACAGTCACAAAAGGTAGAATATATTGTACGTATAGGAAATATTATAAAGTAATTTTGGCACAATTAGATCAGATATACATTAGGGCTTTTAGTAGATATCTATATAATTTTAATTGATGATTCAAATCATGTCCCGTAAAAAATGGACTAGCCCGGCGCCTACAGCCCATCATGAATCATGTGTAAATACGGAAGTAAGGTAAAGAGTATGCCCCATAGAACTTTGGCACTGGTTACAATAAGTAACTCTCATATGAATGGCGAATCAAAGTAAAATTATAGTAGCACAAAGAAGCTATTACCTCTAAGGAATCTTCTAATAGTAGATTCGTCTTGACCCAAATCCTGAACCAGAACTCGAAACTGCATAAGAAAAACTTTTAGCATTAAATCCAATGATAGCAGCTTCCTTAATGTATATAAGATTTAAGTTTTTAAGGGATAGAATTTTATTTGGCTAAGCTAAGCTTACCTCTTCCAAAATTGCGACTTCTTGAATCTGGTCAACAACAACCATGTTTAAAGGATTTGGAATTTAGACGTATGGAAAGTAAAATGTGGCACAAATTTTCACACACTGAAAAGCAGGCTGACCTCTTAAGAGCAAGTTCACTTCTTGACTAGAGCAACATGAATTAAGATGAGAAACTTGGATGAGTCTGGTTTGATAGCAAAGCCACATCTCTCTTTGATTTGATACTGATACTTGATACATATACCCATCTCTACTTATTGTTAGTGTAAATATGTATTAATGTATGTTGTATGTATCCCTAGCCATTTCGTACATACTTATTACATCTTCACTTGTATACACAATGTTGTAGTAGTCGGTTATGTTCCCATTATATTAGTCCATGTTAAATCTAAACGTACTTACCTACCTATACGTACTTAAGTAAGTTTTCATTCTTCATGTGTAAGTGCAGCTAAACCCTTAAAAAATATTAACATGGCCAGGCCAGCCACACTTTATCAAAATCCACTTCCTATAAAGCAATACACACGAAAACAGTATGCTTCTAGCTGACCAGTTACATTTAACACACATTACACATGCTTACCTAGAAACTAATGGGACGCTGCTGCCTGTTTATGTATTGAATGTCATACTATGCATTTGTAAAAGTGAATGACATTGTACAAGGTACTGTTATGATATTGAATGAACTCTTGTTTGTGATTCCTCTTTGTTGATAAGCCAATTAAGTATTTGCTTATATTAGTAGCTTATAAGTAAAATATAGATAAGGAAATCTACTTGATTTTCTTACTTACTATATCCGAAGTGTGTTCAATTGCCTTTGCATATAATATTATTTATGTACATATATATATGTATATAAAAATAATTATAAGTTTCATGTTTACTAAAACAACACCTTCTTGAACTTACTTACGTACTTAGCTTACGAAATCAAATAATAAAGATGTACATAAGCTAGTATAGGGACACCGATAGGAAAACAGACTATATTTAACTAAAACAAGGCTAAGGTTTAATTTAAGGTAGATAAACTTGCTTGGGTGTTGTTACTATATTATTACACAATTACGTGCGCGTCGCTTTGTTTTAAAAATGTTTGCAACTACATAATATCCTTAATTTCCATAAAAATCAAAGGAAACTTCCTCAACAACATTTTTATGCTTTTTAGATGCATAGAGGTATTATAGATACATACAGGCATAATGTCGTGTGCATACCTAATTAAATTAAAAATTAAATATGCATAGGTACTTAGGTACATGGTAAATGGTATAATGATAGTTCTTATACAGTAGCAGTAAGTAGTAATGCGTGTGAATGTGAACATGTGTAGCATTGCGTTTATTCTTTTACTTTTCATTTTATAAATTTATATTTATGTACCTATTCATAATACGTAAATTATTTCTGACAGAGCAAGCAATTTGATTGGGCTTGGTTAAAAGACAAGGTTATTAGGTTACATTGCATGAGCATTTCAAGACTGTAACATTTTTGCATAGAACTAATAGAATACTAGAAACTAGCTTTGCTAGAAGCTAGCTAAATAATCTGAGTGAACTTGCTCCTTTAGGTCGCACGCATTTTTTGTAACCATATTAAGGGTATGAGAGACCCAGACCAGACAGACACACATATCTACATATAAGCAAGCCGTTACAAAAACTAGTCTTTGGTTTTATACATTGTTACTTCATTTAATTTTTTGCAAGTTGAAAATATCTAGTTTTTCCTTATTACTCCTACCCCTACATGTAATGCAAAATCCGAAAAGATATTTTTCGCAGCCTATTTGCTAATACAATTATTTTCGAATGTATTATTAATTTTATGCAAAAGTAACTATTGGGCAATGGTTATGAACTTTTTCGAATTCGGTTGATCAAAATTGATCAGAAAACAGTTTCGTTGGTTTCAGCTAACATTTCTCATGAACTTTACATGCATTTGAAAATTTTGATATTAGTAGTGCCTAGGCTAGGCAGTATCGATATTGCCGGGATCCACTACAACATATTATTGCCTATGTACAACAATTAAAATGTACCCATCCATTCTTCATTCATTCAAATACATTTAGTGGCAGGCGAAATAAGGAAAAGCAAGACATTTTCAACATGCAAAAATGAAATAACAATGTAGTACTATAAAACCATAGGCTAGTTTTTGTAACGACTTGCTTATGTGTGTCTGTGTCTGCTCTGGGTCTCTCATAGCATTAGTTTACATAACATAATTGCAGCAAATTGTACTGTGCTGTATTTTCTTGTAAAGAATATGAATTTTATTTGTGAAAATTAGAGTCGTATACTACAAAAGGTACGAGAAGATTAGAAATGGCTGTGCTGGAAAATAAATCTGCTAAATCCCACAATAATGAGTAAATGCTTATCTAAGTACATTTGCGCAGCAAGACTTGTGTATTATGCAACATAGAACTGATGGAACGTCATCAGATGTTGTGAAGGTGACACAGACAATCGTAATTAAATAAGTCCAGGCGAGACATGTCTGTAGCTATTTAGTAAAGTAGTCGCTTGATTTTTACATCTACTATATGCTATTACATAGTGTAAATGTAATAACCCAGAAAAACGTGCAAAAATCGGGTATAAAATTAAAAATGTTAAGATTGGATTGGTATCCAATCTACGATACTACGTAATTAATCACTGCGATTTGAAATTTCTAACCACAAATTTTGCTAATGAAATGAAGGAAGAAATTCATATATAATAAAACTTTTGGCAGCATTTGAACATTGAGATTAAATGGCTACACCGCAAAAAAAAGTTTTTTTTAGTACATTCATACTGTATCTGTAGATATTGTAATTTGCTTAATCACATATATAATATAGGTACATAGGAAGACAATATGAAGATACGATTTTGGAATAACCGCAACAAACGATCTTTTTGCACTGGATACATATTTAACAGATTTGGATAAAACTTTCTAGCTAATAAGAATCAATAATTGGATATACTTAATGTTATCACACTGATTGATTTTGTTGATTTTACATACGAATGAAGGCCTACAAATAAACTAATGAGCTATTTAATACATGCATATACTGATGATTAATAAAAAAAGCGTGTTGTGGTCTGGACAAAGTAAATGTAGCAACGGAGAACTGTAATGGTACGGACTAATCATTAAGTATATTAAATGTCTACAAAATTACATTGATCAGTTTGGTTTGTTAGCTTTTCTAAGGAAATTACTTACTACTGGATGATGAATACAAATTAAAACTTCTATTCCCCATTGTGCAAAACATCCGCATATCTGAAAAAGTTAATATTGCTATTGATATTGAGTATATTGTATACACTTTTTTAGATTTGAGTTGAGACTTGGTATTTATTACCAAACCCATCTTAACTGTACACTTAATATCTGAAGATGTTAAAAACATTTAGGGATGAGTGCCCTCATCATTTTCTGTGCAATTGCTTTTATTAGGGAAATTCAGTAATAAGAGGTAGAGATACTGGAGGAATCTATGTACAAATATGTAGGCTATCGATTAATGTAGCTACAGTAGCTAGTTCTTTAGTAGATTTGGGGCATAAAAGAGTACAAAAGCAATCTGACGTGTAATTTATATACTCTATATAGCTAATATTTACCAATGCTAAGTTTTTGGAGGATAATTATTACGCAATTCGATATTATAATTGTCTTTACAATTTGTACATTAGTTTAGTATTCTACTCCTACATATTTGGGCCTTGGAGGAGATCATTCACTTCACTCTTACTTAACAATATTTAACTATGAAAAATCAGAAGCAGACTGGAAAACCTAAAATGAAAGTTCTTGTGTAGATATCACATAAATAGATAAATCAAAGTAAATAATACATACATTCATTCTTACGATATGCCCAGTAAACAAATATTTGATAAGCATCCTAAAATATTGATCCTTGAATGAAAGGGAACTTGTCACTTGCCTTACAACTAATTATTAACTAATAAATATTTATCGTTAATGTACATACTATACTAGAATGGTACAAGTATTGTAATATCACTGAAATAAATAGTATCTATACCTATTCATTTCATTTTATCTAGATTTGTAATACTATGTTTACTGATTATTGTAATTGTTGTTTACAATTGTTCGTGTTTGACAGTTTAATAAAACTACTGACTTCAATTAGGCTCCCAATGTGGATGCGGGCATAAAAAATTAGTCTTTTCATTGTAGATCGATGTTTGCTATTATTTTACAAGCTTTATTGAAATTGGAACACTATTTTCAATTCTTAATGAAATTTGTTAAGACAGACCTAAAATATGAGACAGCAATTCATTAGGGAGAATTTGCAGGGGGCTATTGTCATTTTAAAACTACATATAAAACATTCTTCTATTCTACTACAGGGCCAATGTCAATGCCATTCTTATCCAAGCTTATAATCTTAAGTTCATGTGAATATATCATAGTTAAAATTACAGAACATGTAGTTCAACTGGCAATTATTTAACTTAGCAAAACTCATTTGCTCCGATGCCTTGAATATTACTTATATTATGGGAAAACGATTCCAGTGTAGCATTATAATTAATATTGCAACATAACTTGTCTTTGATGATGTATAATTCTAAATGTAAGTGCACGCACCCATAATTTAAACGATAACCAGACGAAAGAGTGTGGCCGTTCATTGCAAAGTTCATTGGAAAATTCACCAAGATGGTTGTGTAGTGAAAATATTAGCTGTCACTCTATTATATCACTATTGCACACTCGTACGTAGCATAATTACGTATCCTGGTGAATCTCTAACACTTTAATAGTAATTACAATATAATTATGCAAAGCATACAGGAAATCTTAGGCTTATGATTAGTAACCGTAATTTGAGAAATCTATACGTAGTATAAACATTTTATTATTCATATATTACTTGTATCCATATATACCATCTAAATATACAAATTATTGACAATATTTATTGCATTATGTCGAATTACAGATATAGTAGATAATACTACTTCGGCCCAGATCTAATAAGACCCTTTACACTTAAATGCCCATTCCCACCCATAGTACTTCTATATTCGCCTCAATTTCATACAATTTTTACATATAGCACAGGAATATTTTTACAAACTACAGATATCTAAGTCTTGACTACAGTAAGTAAGTATATTTACAAATTAGGTTACTATTTGCATGTAAATTCAATGTAAAGAGACATGAATAAATATTTAGTTTGTTATGCACCTTAAAAATAATAAAAATGTTATTGTAAACTTTATCTATTTTGCATCTTCAAACTAAAGTAAAGTAGTAATTTTGTGATGATTTTAGCAGATGTCGCAAATTACGATTGATATAATTTTGGGATAGATGATTCGGGCATATAATCCAGAAGGGCTTGTTTCCATTTTGCTTGATCAGTGTCATAGATTGTTACTTTTCCAAGGGTATGGCTGGACAGCAGAGGCTTCACGAAAGCATAGATATAGGAAAACACCCAGGGCTGCAAAATATTTAAAAAAGGATTATTAATATAAATTCAGCTATGCCTAACAACAACAATAACCTACATTTTTTCTATGCTGATATAATTCGAATATTCGGAATTATTTAGTTAAACGTGTAGGTAATGTTTAATAAGAAATATTCATTATGCCTCTACTGTATGTATTTATTTAATTGGATATTAGCAAATCTTAGCTGGTTGAATATAGGGTCAAAACACGTTTCAAAGATGCATACGTAATAGGTATTACATTTTTCATATCATTTCATTTAGTAATACATCATTATATACGCGAATTTAAGTAATTCTGGTTTATATAGTACTAAACAGTTTTTAGTTAAGTTACTAAGGGCTTTCTCATTAGGTACAATTTTCTAAATACATAACTACGCATTGATTACGCTCATTCCCCTGCATGTAAATGAAATTGAGTCTAAAATAAGTTTATGAGTCTTAAAAGTTCTTGTGGATACAAAATTAATTAACATACAAAAGCTGAACATGTTAAAGTACCTACACTTGCCTATTTTCAGCCAAAAATTCAAGTTCATTATTCATTGTCACAGAGTGGAAGACCATGAAATAAGTTCAACGTTAAGTTAATGTTAGTCTTAGGCTTAGACAATTAAAAATAACAGTGTAATTAAGTCTACTTACTTACTTAAACCTCCCTTACTTGTTGGCTTATATTTTCACACGTGCGTGTGTACTATCAAAATACTTACAATCAGTTAGGTACATGTTCTAACTACTTAGATATGTGTAACTACTTAAATCTGGCAAACAATGTTGCGGTCTTTATAGAAGCAGCACATCACAATAAAGATGTAGAGAACAGATAAGCAAAGGGAGAAGAAGTATGAGGATATCCTTTACAAATGAGATCTTCTACCCAAGTTATACTTACCCATTGAATAAATACAATAGAGAAAACGGAAATAATAAAATCTCTTAATTAATTGACACCCACCTAGTCTCATCTTCGAATTAAGAATGCAGTATTGCGCTTAGCGTTAAATTGTGGTTTTCTGCATGACATAATGTTTAAATATGCACGTGCTACATCTCCACTAATGCTATAGAGCTACTTACAAAAATCTAACAACCAAACTATGTATATACAGTGCAATTAAATAATTGCCTTCCAGAAGGTTCAATTAAGAACATTAACATTGTACTACTGTAGATTACTGTTTTTTTAGTTTTAGCAATTGCATTTATATTTATAATTTCAAATATACATTTAGTTTGATTTTATTTGGTAATATCAATTATTAAAGTTGCACTGTAATGTACTACTGTGTGCTTGTAATGTTTTAAGGTTTATTTACCTACCTATTTCTCAAATCTAATTCATTTTGGTTTGCATAATGGGTTAAAGTAGTTTATCGTAAAATCTTTGCAGTTGACTTAAGCAGCACAATAGTGCCTGTATCTAACGTAACGTACTACTCCCTGCTAATGACTAAATATCCTAAATGTAAGTATTAACGTACTTTTCGTATGAACAAATAGCTAATTGCTACCTTGGCCAATAAAATATTGAACTTAACCTTATCATCACCTATACTTAACGAACATGTTACAGCTATTTTTGCTACTAAATTAATTTTAAACAACATAATAGGACGAAATAAGAAATTTAAGGTAGGTAGAATATGTAGAATTATGAAATTATTAGAAAATATAAAAATATATGTGAATACGAAACTTGTCCTAACCGTATTGATCACAATAGCCTTAAACAGACGCTCCGGGTAGTTAGATTCAAAATCTCTGAAACAGGCCAGAAGCACTTGAATAGCTGGAAAAAAAGAACATTTAAGAATTCAGTCATGTATTTTTAGCGATATAATTTTATCATTTACATGATCATTTACTAATTGGTCGTGATCATTTTTTCCCATTCTGAAAATATTAATACTAATTTAGAAGAGAATCTTATTTAATATAAAACAAAAATCATTTCGTCCACATTGAAGGTCATTTTGGAAAGAAATTAAAAATTGCATAGTTGCAACCAAACAAAAACGGTGGGAAGTCAGAGTTTTTGTAATTTTTCTAGTTAGGCAAAAGAAATTACTACGAATTACTACTGCAAATATTTTAAGCATATACGTATTTTGATAGACAATCTTATGACACATCGAAAAAAACTTATTTAGTTCAAATCGGGTGAGGTTTCGGGGGCGGAAAGTTACTTCAAAAAAAAGTATTATATTTTAATGCCAACGATTGCCATCAGCGATTTTTCATTTCTTACATATTTTTATTACAGAAACCGTATCTATGTTTTAACCAATAATAGTAATGAATAATAACTGAAAGTTTTAAGTGCAGGGTTAAATCATTCAATATTACCTATTTCCCAATATACGTAAATGTAACGTGAAGCATTAATATATTGGTCTAGTAGGTATTACTTATTGCATGATTTGCATAAATGCATGATTTGATTGTCTCAAATAATACAATAATTATATCAGACACACAAATACAATAGCAATTTCAGTAAACTACGTTGAATGCATTAATTAAATTATAGTTGGATGTTAGTGTCCTTACTTTCAATATGGGCAACTTTCCAATATGTCATTTCAGCAGTGTCGATAATTATGCTGAATTGATCATGAGATGTTTTTTTTTGATATTCAATAAAGTTTTCAAGTAGATGAAATCTAAACTTAAGGCATTCCTCCTTCAGATTTTGATTAATCATTTCTCTAATACACCACGCTCCGGCAGGGACGTACATCACTAATTAAGATTAATAATTTAATTATTTTTAATTTTACCTTTGATTAGTTTATAATATAACAAAGAGTACTGCCTTTAAGGTACAGTATCTATATATTGCACGCGATCCATTATGAAATTATTGCAATCATTTAATTATTTATCATTTGAAGGAATTCCAGAACATTTTTTACCTGCATGGCCCTCGTTATCGAGGCCACAACACTCAAATAGAAAATTGTCTTCAATCAATCTGGGGGGACGCCAGTTTATGTAGCTGCTAACATTATTGTCCTTTCGCCATTCTACAGACTACGAAAAAATAGAGTATAATGAATTAATGGTTTGCCCATTTATATGATACTTATAGACAATTGTAATTATGCATATATGCATAAACGCAAATTATTAAACTAGGGGGATTAATTTATTATACCTTCTTTAACATCTCTTCAGCTTTCCTGATATCTCCATCTCGAGCTTAGAAATAAATTATACATGAATTAACACAGAAATATTTGTACTAATTATTTACGAATATTTTCTTCGAGATATTATATGCGTTGTTTTCTACATAAATACTTATGGATTTTTATGTAAGTAAAGATTTAGAATGTAGCCAATAATTCTGTAGTTAAGTACGCAAAAACAATTTGCATACAGACAGCAAATGTTAAAATTCAGAGCACATACCTCGTAAAAAACGGAGCAATGTTTTGTCATCTTGTTCCAAATCCTGGGCAATCTTTTTAAACTGCAAAAGATATTTAAGCTTTTATACTTCATAAATTATAAAATATTTTCAAGAATTTAACAGATTAAAATCCAAACCTGTCCTAATATAGACTCCTCCTTCTTGTCAACACAAACTAAAGCCATTTTAAATGTATGTAGTAGTACTTTGTATGTAAATACAGATAACTGAACTTAAACTTCAACTTTTTATCGCAGTTAACGTTGCATATAAAAATTTTCCACTGAACACTTCTGAATCTTCTTTGACACTGACAGAGAATACACGCTTCCAAGGTTTCATATTGTCTTACTACCTAATCACTGGCTTTACCAAATAACTACATCACAAAGTTTTGCTAACTAGCCTTGCGAGATTCAATAATAATTATACCATACACATGTACATACATTTCCATGCAATATTTCATACAATGCATACAATAATATTACTAGATCACATCTTACTCCTTCAATCTTAATCTTAACATGCAAAGCAAAGGCCGATAGGTCGAAACTCGAAAGATTTGCTTAGTAAGCAATGATAGTGAATAAAGTTGGGGTAAACCATACAATAGCTATGCAAAATCATACTCTGCACCGCACTGCATCAATATGGGCCAAAATGTACAGCAATCTTTACATTTAAGTACATATTCACAATAAAAACACATTTGTAAGATATCCTGTCTGTGTATCTGTACAACAGGCAAGATTATCTAGAATCTAGGAATTACTTTCAATTTCATACTACTTAACTTAACATTAGTCTATATTCATGCATATCATAAGGTAGTACATATATGTATACAACACGCACAATGTTTAATGTTTCTGCTGTCTGATACATAAGATATGTATGTACATTAGTCTGTAGTAACTAACTACTTGTACTTATGTATAAACACATTAAATTTTTGTACACCCTTCTCTCTTGCCCTGTTTTTTGCTAAAAGTTCATTAAATCAAAAATGGGAATCATTTTGGTGATATAAGAAATGAAGTCCAAACAAGAATCGTCTGTCTACTGAGTCTCTAACTTGTTTTTATCAGTAAATTGTCTACCATATACTATTAGTATTACAGTATAATAGTATATGTATGTTGTTTTGTATATGCTATACATTCTGTCATCAACTCTTTACGTGATAATGATAAGTAATGCAAGTTTAATGGACTGATTTACTTTTTTAGTTGATATGTCATGTCATGTTATGTAAATGTATTTAGGGTTAGTTATACATCAGTTTCGGCAAATGGGGAGACATTGCATATTGATGAAGCAGTATTCATGGATGCTTTACTTATAATTGTAATTACTCGTACATAGAATGTAGAAAATGGTGTATTGAAGTTTTAACAAAGCTGGTAGGTAAATTAGGTGTAATTGTTACATATCTACAAATACTAACTGCATACAAAAGTACAGTGCACTTTTTAGAACACAAAAACAATTTAATTCTACTATATACATAGGTTTAGATTATATGTGCATAGAGGCATGCATAAATTGCAAATTGACTACAGCTATCAACATCTCCACAATATCCTCCTATAGGCAATTATTGCATTTGGCATATACCACCAACACCAACCTAAAAATCTAGCGAGTTAAAGTAAAGACCATAACTACTAATATCACTATGATAATATTAAAGTAAGCAGTTACTGTGTTAGTAACTTGGTCACGCTATATAGGTATAGTAGCATTGGAATTGAATTTTCAAGTATAAAAGATCGTTAGCTCTAGAGTTAATTCTCTATTGTTGCATAAACCAACTAAAGTAAGTATATAGAACGCAACCTACTATTGTAACTAGTATAGAAATGTGCTTGCTGAGTTTTGTGCAATAAAATGACTCAATGGGGTCATATTTGGTAATAGGAATCAATACAAACACAGTAGAGATAAAAGATGCATTATATTATTCCCACCTTCATTCATTCATAGTGTGTCATTTAATTATTATAATATGGTTAAACTATTTGCTTACGAATAATGTGCATTCAGGTATGTATAGCAAAATTGACAATATTATTTGGTTATAATGCTTCCACTGAACAGTACGTTAATTACATGTCATCGGCATATTTTTTCTTCAAGATTATTTGGGTTTGGATGAAAAGTTAGAAAGGAATAGAAGAATTAAGTACACAATGCGTTCTAGTTCAATCATTTGTTCTATTAAATATAATTGCAGGCAAAAACCTTAATTTCTATATAAGATGCAAATCACGTTATACATAATGATACATAAACCATACCTAAAACTATAAGATAAATAGTGTTGTAGGGAATGTTTACTATATATGTATATGGATTAATTATACCGATTCGCTGCATGGCACTACCATAATATGAAATATTTATTACCAAAATATTTTGTAAGCTAGCATTGACCTACGACGTTTTCTTAACAGTATAAATGAATGTCTTCAGGTACCAAAAATACCTACATGAACATATAAATTTTGGGTGTACTTACATAGTACGTTTTGCTACTCCCGGACCTATTAACTAGAAAAATATTTATAAATTCCAAAATTTATAGTAAAATAGTAATAACAATTATTTGGTACATACTAATATCTCATCTTGTATTCATTTACTTACCTAAAACATATAACTGTAAGACACAGTTATAGTTCCTACTGAAATATATCTGTATTTTGTATTACGTAGCTCGATTAACATGCATTTTTAATGCGATTTACATTTATAACGATGGTGCACATATTGCCCCATACAAGTACTATTTCTAATGGAAATGCATATTTAATTTGGCTATAGTATTTTTTACATTTAGAGTTAATAAATGTTAACATACTTATACAGCAATAATTTGTCTATATCTGACAGATATATAGATAAATAGATCACTTAACGAATCTTAAGCCCTGCTTATTTACCTTAACGCAACACCAATAACACTAAACTAAACTGTAGTAAATGTATGTTTTCCTTTAGACACTTAAAATTAGATAATATACTACTACGCAATGATAATTGCATCCTGAAATAGTATCCAATTAATATCAAAAATGTACAAGCCACGCATTGCGTTAGTACACAGAGGAATATCAAAATACTTGTGAAGTATTAAATACTATTACATATTATTGCTGTAAACGAGATAAGAAATTGATATACTTGGTTTAACTTGCTACAGTGAATCTGGCAATCAGCTACAATACTTGGATTTTATTCTAAAGAGTACCTACCTACATTATTAAGGAGCTTGTCTCCTTTATATAAACGATGCATAAATGAACTGTCTGTCTGTGAGAACGATCACTCAAAAACGGTTTGAGATATCGACTTACAATTTTCAGGGTAGCTTATTGAGGTTCCTCCAATGACACTCTTGAGAAATGGGATCAATCGGGTCTACCCCACGGAGTTATGATCGCGCCCACAATTTTTTTAAATTAAAACATGGCAATTGTTGGAAAGTTTTTGACATCCAGAAATCCAAATAAGAATTTCAATTTACCTCAAACGCAGAACAGTGGGAGATTTCATGAGAATTCGATCACCACTTTCACCATTATGATCCCCCGAGATTATCACTGTGATAAACAATGCAATTAATTTTAAAATTGTATAACAGAAGCTCCTTTTTTATAGCGTTTACCACGGTTTATTTATCTTACAGAAACTCTATTGCATTATTTACTCTAAAAGCCAGTTGCTATTGTATTTAAATAGCCCTTAAAGCCCTTCCACTATGAATGCAATTAATAAGACACCTAAATATAAAGTTAAAAATGTATCTATGTCTACCATTTTTAATACATAATATATAATTTATACAAAAACTTAAGAACTACGTATTTTAAGTCACAAGTTCCGTAAAGGTTGATAGAAACAAACGTTACAAATTACCTGACTGACATGATTTCTTTTTTAACTTTATTTCAGGGGAACATACATATAACTGTTGAAGTTACATGCAAAAAATGAGATTTTCCATACCTAAAATAGACTTGGACTCTTTCCTAATAATAGTATTTCCTTTGATATTAATCACAGTTTGGCTTTCCAACTAGTGTGTACAAACTTCCACCAGGCACACACAGTGAACCCCCTGCCCAGGTGCAGTCTTCCACTTCGTTATTTTTCCCAATATTTAAAGAAAACTAACAAAGTTGTCATTATAAGTTACGAACTATTTTTATATACAAGTATTAATGTACATATTTCTATTTGTATGAATGAATGGTGTACTCACGTTTAGTCAAAAACTTCCTTCAGATAGGTTTACAGCTAAATTTCGTACAATTATTTTAAAATATCCTTACAACAGCATACATCGTTGAAAAGAACATAAAATTCTCTATTAAATTGGTTACAACTCATATAATGATAACTTTGTTAGTTTTCTTAAAAAATCCAAAGAAAATGTGCATTTGGAAGTATGTGCCTGGTGGATGCCTATGCCTACGGCATATACTTACACGAAATATGCTTGTCACATTGAGGATTGATTTGCCAATTAACGCCTACATACATTTATGAACGAAATTATTGCATAAAGACATTTGTCAGTATAAACAAGAACTTGAACTTCTAAGGTTAACTTTGGTTGGTCACTGGTCAGACATTCTCAGACAATGCAGTCGGTTGTGCTATAGCTCTTAGCTTCTTGTAGCGTTGTCTGACAGAATTTAGCAAGTAAAATCCAGTTTTTTGTTATTGTATTGGCCAACAATACGAATAGATGAAATGAGAAGTGTTAACTGTCTTCTTGTTTATGTGCTTAAGTAAACAATACGAAAAACATGCCTGAATGGGTGGCACACGTTTGTTAGTATTGCGCAAACTATATAATAGACAAACCAGTTTATATGATAATGGAGTTTGCTATTCAATAAACTATGTGTATTTCAAGGTTGACATTCAAATACATGTAATCCACCATGTGCTGATGCTGATGTCAATTCTAATTTAACGTGTTCTAATTTTCAAACTTTCAAAGGAATCAATGACACTGCTAAATATACAGCACACTGCACTCTGATGACCCGACCTACTGTTTGAGAGTGCAGTTAAAATTTAGGTGCCCTAATATTTTAACTGCACATATGAAATGTGGTAAAGATTTCGGAAAGTTGAATAACAGAAAATGTAGCTCCATTTTGCTTTTACTATTTATTATGGCAGGGTATTACCGCTAATGAAAAATGAATGCTCAAGTATTGAATGAAAAATAAAATTGTGACCCAACTATCATAGTTTTTCACTTAAAAGCAATATGAAAATGGCATATGAAGTGTACTACAGTATGACATATTGTATATTAAGCTTAAATATCAAACACAATTACATATAAGTATTTTATAGCCTTCAACAAAAAACTGATGTATCACTATCATCGCTTGACCATTTTGAAATTCATTTCCCTATTGTAGCTGGTTTCTTAATTCCTTCTTCAATTAACAATTAAAAGCCCTATCTTTTCAAGATATCAAATAATGTTGTAAAAGAAGAATGAAGGCAATTTTACATTTCTTGATTCGTTTGTACTTTCGGCATTAGTGTAAAAGTGTGCCATTTTAATTAATCCAGAATGATTTACAATAATTGTTTTAATTATACTGATGACAATTATATGTACATCCGCTGTAATGTTCCAAAATTCATAAATGTAACTCAATTGAAAGCTTGTATTCTTAAAATTAAATATGGTTTTTGGATTACTTTATAAATGTTAAAATAATTATGTTACATAAACAACAGTTTAATTTAAAAAAGTTAACATAATATACGAGTAGGTATAGACGTACGGCTTAATACTTATATGTTAACATGTACATAACGCTTGTGTATTTGTACCAGTTACGGATTTCAATTTTGCTAGCATTAAAATAATTACCTACGTATTAATCGAATCGCTTGCAAATATAACTGTGAATAAGTATAGAAAACCTTAACATACTATAAATTGACAATATTTTTACTTTTTATCAAGTCAGGTACTTTTTACGATATCCAGGAAATCTGTAATAAACGATAATTTACGTAGTATATTTCATAGGGTAAATAACTAGTGCCAACATAATGTATGTAACAACCCCTATACAATCCCATCAGCGCAATAACAAACAAGAAGTGAAAAACATTATAGAAATTACAGGAATAATATTGTAATTGATATGTACTGTATATACAGGCGATAACACGATAATCTAAATGTAAAGAAACATTAAAACTTTTGGCAATCAAGTCCTTGAATTTTTCTTCATGTTAATATATTTTTCTTGAAGAGCCAATGGTAAAGACTTCTCAGGAATTTTCTCCAGTAATGCAGGCATCCATTTAGATTCATTGGTGTCAAAAATTTGTAGTTTGTTGATAGTATTTTTAGATAGGAAAGGTTTTACCAAAATCCCGTATAAATGGGAAAACAGCCAGTGTACTGAAATCAATTAAGCAAAAAAATATTGCTGTTAGTAACTCGAAATATATTTTTCCAATTTCACAGATAAATTGATCGTGTTCACTATTTTGATACAACTAATAGATCTCTCATTATTCATTCATTGTAAATTCAAAAGAGGATTTTATTATTTGATTGCAATAAGAGTAAACTTTTGTTTTAAAAAGAAATGGGCAAAAATTATACTGTACTGGCTAATTGTGTCGTATTTTATATATCTCAATCCCAATCTACATTCCCTCAAATACTATTTCCAAATATTAGCATTTAACTAATGGTTCAATAAAAAGTCAAAGTCTTAGAACCCAGTATTGTAATTTTTGTCAGCCATGTATTCTGTATATAAGTAGTATAATACAAACAGTACCACACATGGTACAGTGGCAAAAGATATTGATAAAAGATAATTGCATATAATATTTTATTCTTCATTTTTCATTTCTTTCCAAAAATATTTACTAAAACGAATTGCGTTCCAAATTATATATTCACATCCTTCATTCCTTCAATAAAAGACTTACAATTGATAACATAGCACCTCTCCAATCGTTCAGGATAGAACCCTTCTACTTCTTTCAGTCCCAAAAGGGCCAACTGGAGGGCTGTAAAAGAAAACGATTTTTATTATAATTTTATTGTTTACACCTGCAATAATTAAACATTATTTCTATACAGTTTCATTTGTTTAAGGTAGTAGACGGAGAGGTTGGTTGACTGCTACATTATACAGTATACACGCACACGTAGTTTGACGGTATTGCGTAATGAAAATGTTTCCTTGTCATGCAATTGTTTTCTTAAATAAAATTACAAACTTTTTCTAATTTCAACATTAATGGTTTTTCTTGTTCAGATATAAAAAATTCAATGAAGCATAAAATATTATAACTTCTTGACAAAGTTAAATTACCTATTATTCCTGACAAACAGTTTGGTAATAAACATCTTTTACTTGCACGAGAATTCATTTGTGAAAATGTTTTGGTTTAGAATCACATTGGGAAAATATATTTTAGTGTGCAAAAGTTAGAATTCGCATAAGAGATACAGACAAGCATTAAAATGTTTGATTACACAAGTGAACACCACGTGGAGTGCATTTACATGGAACTTAAGTAAGAGTCTACAAAAAAATCAATTGTTATGAAGCAAGTTAAATCTTAATTACTCATTTTTAGGACTTACATTCTAAATGAGCAACTTTTCTGGCGGTGAGTCCAGCCAAATCGAGGATAATTATAATTCTATCTTTCCCACTGTCTTTAATAAATTGGTGTCCCTTTTCAAAGAGATAAAATCGTGTCTCGTAGCACTCGTCAAAGTGCAAGGACAAACTTCTGGGAACGTTCCATTTGCCTGAAAATAGAGACATTTCACATTTCACGTAAATAATTCATTTGTAAACTTACAAGTTGTAATTTAAAGAAGCATAACTTTTTTATGCTTTCTTAAACTGAACATTTCACACTGGTAGTTACTTATTATAAAACTTCTGATTAACTAACCTCCAGGAACATAAACAATGGGGTACCCTTCCTTATCTCCGTTTTTACAAAATTCTAGGTCCATATCATCCGTAATTAACTGAGGGGGGATGTAATGTAAATAGGATTCGACATTGTTCTTTTTCCTCCATTCCACGTTCTGAAAATAAATTATAATTTGGTCTTAAATATAACAATAGCTGCAAATACATAGTGATTGAATTTATTATTAACTGTTGAAATTGCAGAATCCGATATACAATGGTAATCGAAAAGTGTCTATGGCTATACGTAACCTTCGCGTGCGTGCATTTAAAGTATGAGAATACAATACTAAATATATTACACGTTCATAAAACATGCAGAAAAAACTCTTAACATATACTTATTAAGTACTTATTTAAGAATTTTATTCTTATGCAATGTGTTTGTATTTATATGTTATATCAGTTATATATTAATACATATTTAAAAATAAGTATATATAGTTCATTCCTCAACCATTCTTTAAAATTGAAAAAAACCTATGAGCATACATCGCAAAATAATGTCTTTAAGATTGATAATAGCGTAATTATACTTACTTACTTACTTTTAAATACTTATGGACGCGTAATTATTTAAAATATTACAAGTAAATATTATTTTATTTTTTTATTAAATTGTTTTTCAGAAAGTAAGTAATTTAATTTGAAATGATCATAATTTAACTATGATATCGTAGAGAAGTAACATACAGTTAGTAATATAATAACGAATAAAAGTTTTAAATAAATTTTTAAACTTTCTCATACAATACATACTTAATTACACTTTATGCTCGCTTTTTCATGCCTCTGTGTCTCATTTTGTAATTTATTTAATGGTGTGTTTCAGGTAGATTATTTTCAACATAAACGTATACTTCTACGTTAGTAAACATCATTAAATAAGTTAATAAGGAAAGCTAAGTATATCTAAAAAATCCAATGACCCAAATTCACACATGACCATGTATGTAGTGTACACTGGTGTCATGTTGAAAACAACCTTTATGTCGAGACCTTCAGTTTAATGAAAATGAAATGTCCCTATCGAATGTGCATGTTGTACAAATATGTATAGTCTACTAATGAAATTAATTGTATTGTTTACCCTTCTAAGTATATCACTAGCTTTCCTTAAGTCCCCATCTCTTGCTGCAAAAATAAAAAATATTTACATAAAAAATACTTACAATATATTTATATATTTATGTACAAAGAATACTATGTATGCATGAATACTACTAACATGGAAAAGTTGACTAACCTCTAAGGAATCTGATCAAAGTCTCATCGTCTTGGTTTAAGTCTTCTACATAGCTCCGAAACTAAAAAAAGTCACAAGACAAGCGTCAATTAAAAATTTGAACTTGTTCTGCAAGAGCAAGGCTTATCCAGTAGCCATGCAGTAAACCGACCACACAATAAAGTAATCTTCCTCACTCAAAAAACTTACTTTCTCAAGATTAGCCTTCTCGTCCTCATCTACAGGGATTAGCATTGCGAATAAAGTTTATTTATCGAAGGATAGCAATTACTTGACTTGAGATCAGTTTCACAACACAACTTGCAATGGGATTGGAGAAACACGCTATAAAATAAGTTTAACTTGTAGAATGAGAAAGAAGAACGGTGGTGGTGTTGTTGTTCTCCTCTCAGGTGCGGGTTCAACTCTGATTCTCAATCTTACTGATGTGATGTGAGCTCTTCAAATCCCAAAATGCCTCCTGAAAGTCCGTAGGGGGTAGATATTTAGATATGTAATACTAATGTTTGCTACGAATGTTTTATATCTTTTTTATGCAAGGAAAATACTACGTAACAATTCTAATGCTAAATAACAACTGAACCTGACTTACAAGTAAACAGGTAAAATGTACTTCAGCTTAGATAGTGCATTCTATCTAGTTGGATGAAGGATATCTGCATTTTATACAATATAAAGAGGATGAACAAAAAAGGGAAAGATGAAATACAAAAAGATACAGGTGGTGTGGTGTAATAGTGTTGAGATTTCATTCAATACATAATATTATATGCATACATCTATATAGTCCACAATTAGACAACTTTTGCCTTCCTACTATACAAACTGAATTTATACGCTTATAAATAAAAGTATAGTGCTTATATAGAGATACTTACTTACACATGATACGAAGAATTTTTATATATAAGTATTCGACAGATTGTTACACTTACAACTTATATTATATTGTAGTACATATATATTAGATATATGTAAATTGAAAATAGCTTTTTACATAGATGATAGATATAGTATTCCTATAAGTATTTCAAGGCAACAGGTAAGTATGTCCAATCAGGCTTGTAATTATATGTAAAGAAAAGTGTAATGCTATTGTGCAGAGCTATAAGCTTATTTTAAGTATGGAGATACGAGATGCAAGGTGTACATGTATATTAAATCTACTTTTACGATTGTACCCGTAGGTAATTATTACTAGTATAAATAAATAAACAAATGCAAGACGAAATTAATTGTTTTAGAGATCTAATAAATATGTAACGATGTAGCTACATATCTGTAGATGCATTTTTATTAATATTTGATACTTTTATGCACTACTCCATAAATACTGTATATATTAGACACATTACACCTTATTACATTGAACAGTAGCAAATAAATTCCTTAGCAATAATTTAACAGATTATATATATGTCCGTTGTGTCCTATCGTAATTCACTCAGATTTATTTTTTGTACTTTTAGCACTTAAGATTTAAAAACAAATTGTGTATTTCTACTATATAGGTACAGATATAAGCCAAGCGGCAAATTAGCAGAAGGCAAATTCTATACAAGGATACCCTGACGTAGTATCCCGTTTATCTGGAAAGGAATTTCCCTGTATTTGTTATGCATTGTCTATTTTCCATTACTTTATTGATATCTTAATCTAACTAAGCTTTTAAGTGACGACTATTATTTAAAAAACTTGGTGATTAAGAAATCATTGTTGAGATATTTTATGCTTTACATTTTACACCATAATAAATATTTATGCAATAAGATTATGAAAGCATGCAAAAAATGTATTTAATTATTACGTATGAGAAATTGCAAAGTTTTCAGGAAACGAGATTGCGCGGTTGAAGTAAAAGCATATCTGGACTGGACAGAAATCACCCTTGTCTTATAATAATAGCATGCTAAAACATACTACCTAGGTACTATAGAGCTACAATGGCTACAAACCATTAAAATTAAAATGCAATGCAAACCTATAATATACCAGACTAAAAATTCTCACGATTGCATGCAAATTCATTACATATACACAAATACAACAACATATCTATAGTACATGTTTAAATATTATACAGATAAATATGTGATACGGCTTTAGATATTTTCTCAGTGTGGGAGCATCTCACCAAAGCTTTAATTATGGAAACTTTTTACTGAAATTTTGCAATATAAGCTACAGGCTGCCTTTAACTGGAAAATAAAATAATAATCCTGTCAGTGTCGTTGCATACTTAAGTATATAAAAGACTGTTATGTATTGTCTTGAATTGTGCTTCTTAAAATAACGTGGTTGGCTATTGTTGCAATAACAAAGTTTGTTTTGGCAAAACAAAAGACAGAATAGGGCGTAGGAATTTTCTATAATCGCGATCGGGTTGGAATATAATATTGCCCAACTTCCTTGAGTACTACACTAGTTAATTATCAGCAGTTTGATCAGGGTCTTCCTATTTTTAAAGATGAGCAAAGAAAAAAATTTTGAAATGGTTGGCACAAATATTTATGTTCATTCCTGAAGGTAGAGTTCAAAGTCCCCTTAGCCAGGAGAAAAAGGTTTTTGCAATATTAGTACATGTACAGCGAAATATGAACAATAAATTAGACGTGCTGGTATGGATGTGGTTAATTTTTATTGAGAACCAGGAAAACTGGAGTTAAATAGCAAAAATTGATTCGAAGTTAAATAAATTAGAAGGTCAATTATAATCTGTATAAATATGAATGATGTATATGAATTGCATATTATAGACTCTTCCTGCGGTGCCCGACCTTTTGCTGATTTTTAACTTTGTGCCTTATAAGTACCTACATTACCTGGAAATTCCGCATTAAAAATAATTACCGATAGTAGTTACGTTGATAGGCATATTCATTGCTTATTTTTTTTGTACGTCCACCCTCTGTTGCTACATATAATATAATGAAACAACTTGATTTACAAAAGGTATAGCTATATTATTTACGAATACTTATTTTGAGTACGCTTACCTATTTATCATGTAAAGACAGTAAAGATTCTTGTATTATACTAATAATAACCCTGCATACAGAATAAAGACTATCAGTATCAGTATGTGAATTTTTAGCATCTGTAGACTGATCAGGAAAACTGGTTTAGGTAGGTCCTCATCGAATGTATACATGCGTAATAAAGTGGGTAATTTTGTGTATGTCTGCAATACTACTTATAAGCTTTTGGCTTTACATGAACTAGCCTAACATAATTCATGTCGTCATACTTTTAATCCAGTTTTCCTTCTTAACACGTGTCCACAGGTGTAACAATTACAATACTACAGCTATTTCTTCGGAGTTAAGATACATACTAATGAACGTCATACTTTTTCCAGTTAGTTAAAAACTGGAAGGAAAACGTCACTATGTTCACCAAATTTAGTTTTAGACTCTACCAACAATAAATATAATTACAGAACAACGTGTATTAGTGCGGATTTCATATCGTCTTGTATGATTGGATGATCTCATATTTTGAGTCTGTACTTAAATGTTGACACGTGAATAAAGCTATTATTATTATTAGTTGACGAAGTGGAGATTGAGGTTCAGGTGTAAACAAAAATAAGCTGTTCATCCAATGGGACAAATATGTCGTAGGTAGCTTTCCACAAATATTTTGTACTTATGCACTTGATGACCAGAAGCTAATTTTATGTATACTTTGTAGGTGACTAAGTATATCGCATCGATTGTTTGGTTCTCTGTTTATAGTAAACATGTAAAAAGTATAACAAACAATGCAGATTTCAAATATAATCACATCTTGCCATAATTTTTTGCCTAGTTCATGGCTAAGAAGTAATTTATTTGCATTTGTAATCTCCTCGCGCATGTATGGGAAGGACAGCGTACCTTTATGCACTCATTCTCTTTCAAGCAATATCTGTGTGGAATATATACAAGCTTTTTTTCTTAATCTAAGGTAAAGAAGCTGCTTAAAAAGTGTTAGGATCATTAATGCAATTCATTCAATTTGGCAAATGCATGAGTACGACAGATACCTAAAATAATCTTAAAACATATTATAACTATATTTACTATATGCATTTATGTATGTTCATGTTATGTGAAAGGCAACACAAGGAGTAATAAATTCTAGCAACTTCTTATTGTTATTTTAGACAAGCATTCTGTCCTGCTCCTGACTTGATAGTACCTATTAACTACAAATATTACGACATTTAATCACTATAGCTCAATGCTATTCCTATTGTTAGTACCTTTTTGTAAAGCATGCCAATTATATACAGCTGTAGTTACCTAGTAAAATACATCCATGATAAATCATAAGATATTCATGCGTTCGCTATTTTTTTGTACAACCATGCATGCACTTACGCACATATACACGATTGTCACACGTAAATTGTGATTGTAATTATTTCTACTTATTTTTTAACACATACAAAGTATACTATTACATTTCTTTTGTTATTCCGTCTAAGAAAAGTTGAGTACAAAATGCACTAACAAAATGTAATGTTTTTGAAACGATAGCCGATAAGTTCTATGTTAAGTAAACTGATTACATATAAAACAGATTTCTTCATAAACCACTACTATTCCGTATATATAGGTACATATTTATTACATAATATGATGATATGCACTGTGCTGTGGTGTGATAAATACTATCCTGACAATTAACAAAATACTTTTATGATATGTACCTATATAGTACACAGTAGTGTCTCAAGTAAGTCGGAAATGATTCTCATAATTCGCAATGTATTTTTTATAAAGAAACACGAGTATCAAATACTTTTATTCTGTTAACCTTTATTCTACTAACAAGTACTATGTACTATTCTACTACGAAATAATTAAAATTCACACTAGTTTCAATATATTTTTCTGCGAAGCTCTGTACAATAATAGTATGTATCTATTTATGTAGGTGCTTTTTACATCACTTTTCCTGTTGCAGAAAATAAAAGCATTTTTCATAAAGAGCAAAGAAAGCCAAGTTATAAACGTGTTCATTCCATTTCTCCAACAGTAACTAACATCACCTGGGTTCTGCTATTCAAAAAAGTAAATAAGTAGTCAACTTATTTAACCTTGGTAGGTGGATAGTAGAGTAGGTACTGCAAGCCAAGTCAATAAAATTGTCGTAAAATATCAATTGCATTCAATTTCTCGTGTAACAACTCTTTTGACTGAGCACATAACGCCCACACATTTAGAATTTACTTTAAGATCCAAGAGGAATATATAAAAACGTAATGAAGCAACTATTGTTGCTTACTCTACTCTACCAAGTCAAAATTTTCTGAATTTGTATTCAACATTCAATGCACACACATATATGAATATAGTAAATGTTCAAATGTTCATAGATATATCTGTAGGTATATCCATAGCATAGAAATTACGTTTTAGATTTGCATAGCGATAAGAAGCATCTGTATCCTGGCATGACATGGCTAGGTTTGGTCGTAGGCTGTAAGGTAGTGGGTGTGAGGCAAGAGTATGACATTCTATTTCCCAAAGTGTGAAATGAGAACTTTTTCCACGGGTATTTCTGTGCAGTAAGTCCATGGATACATATGGATGGATAAAGAGTAGATAAGTCGAGGGATATTCTAAGAAAGAAGAGCATCTATTTAATACACAGAGACTTTCTACAGCTGAATGAGTTGAGTTAGCCAACTTTCCTCAGTTTATACTTCACCAAGTTCTGAAGTTATAAGAAATAAAAGCCCAAGGAAGAGGGAAAGGCAAGGAAACCAAACCCAATGCAAACCATCATCATCAGACAACAGACTTTCCTTTACTTTACTTTAGCTTGTGTAGTGTATGTACTAGTGTGCCAAGCGAAGCAAACCAAACCAAAGCAGGACTCGGCTGTTGAAACATCGATCGGAAACTACCGCATGCGTTGCATAAAAGAATACATTCCTAATACCCTACAGCTGTACTCCTTCGATATACATATAATAATATTTCCTATTCTTGTGCACTAACTTTATATCCAGTCCAAAGTCCAAGTCCAGCAGATCTGCAATCCGGGAAATACTACAGACATACTTCAGACAGATATAACTATTTTAAACATGCTGGTACTCCACTCCAGAAGGAACTTACAGCCTAGCAACATAGCATGATCGTTGTAACATGAAGGCCTATGGTACAAGAATTTAGTTCCAGTTCAGTACTCCAATCTGCCTAATGCCATGAAAACCGAATTAATTGCACAGGGTAATTTAATCTTGAGAAAATTTTAGTCACAACTTTACAACTTGATTTCTGTTGATTTTAGAATTTTCTCTTTTGGTGAAATTATTCAGTTTCAGATTAATTTTGCTTCCATTTATTTTTTATTATGTGTTTCCATTTTCCAGAATATTGATTATAGACAGATTTAGTATCGCTAACTTCCCTGTCATTTTGATTAGTTGGCTTAGCACACCTCAACTAAGACAAGCTCAACGTTTTAAGTAACTTCTATTGACGATACAATAGAAGACGGATCATATTTAGAGCTACAGTAATCTAAATACTAATGCATTGAGTTAAAGCAATAATAAATTGGAAAATCTATTTCCTAAAATACAAATATGATTAGAGGGTTGTATTCTTAGTTTCTTGAAATTCATTATATTATTATTTTTGCTAATTACTATTATTACATACTGGTGCCAACAGAGACAAACAAAATTCCCCAGGGTGTTTATTTTTGTTTATACGGTAAGTTAGTAAGCAATAGGAAGTGAGAGAAAGTACTGCCTCTTATATTATAGAATGATTTTTGATCATGCTTATTATAAACTGTAATATATATCTTCTGTACATAGAACAGACCAGTGAACCTAAACAACGCAACGTATATTACAATATACTCTGCTGGATAAAGCTATAACCTATGCAGGTATATCTGTAGGCTAGGTATTATTGAGTAGAACGACAGTTCAATAGCAAATGCTAACACTAAAGTAGAGTAACATAGAAGCTGCAGATAAATTATTATACGTAGCCAGCAAGATGTATACCACCTACCTACTACCTACCTACCAAAATACTTTTACTGTTTAGATATACTTAAGTATGTACGGATACTCATGCAAATAGAAATAGAAACTGATCTAGAAAATGTGAAAGTGTATACTGGATATTACATCACATGCATGTAAGTATGCGACGAAACCGTAGGTAGGTAGTAGGTAGCCAGACGATGCATACATGGGTGAGCATGTGTGTTGTGCTGTGTATGTATAGGGATATAGACATTACACATGAGTTGACTTTTCCTTTGTATACATATGAACATGCCATGCCTTTCTTAGCCAGCCAAGCCAAAGCAAGGAGGCAAAGCGAAAGCCAACCGAATTTCTCCCTACTCTCACTCTCACTTGGATAAAAGCGAAGAGAACATTATCGGAGAGAAAGAGGAGAAGAGGAACAGAATGAAGAAGTGAATTGTCGAGGTCGATACGAAACGAAAGCTCCAGTTCACAGTCCACATCCACAGAGAAAAAGTTGAACGTTGAACATTGAACGTGGACTGCAATTTGCAATCTGCATTGCAACCATAAATACAATACACCGACTGACTTACACTTACACTTCCATTACTATTATATCTCTATATAAGCTTAACTTACATTTTAGAGTGGGATCTTCCTATACATAGAAATCGGAATATATTTGTTGTTGTCCTCTTCTGTGTGCATTAGTACTATAAATACCTACTTAAGTACATACTAACACAGTTTTAGGGGCTTCTGTTCTGATTTCTGATTCTGGTGCAGAGAAAGTAGGAAGTACAGTAGAACCATTCCCACTTTCACTACAAGACAACTGCATGCAGATATTTATAAGTACACATTGTCTGAATCCGAAAATAAATCCACAAAGTTACAGATACGTTTACGTTCCTTATATGTAACATACACACACTCGAAATATTTCATAAGCACATTAATGTGAACAAAAAACAAGCAATTTGCTAAAATTACTATCCTCCTTAACTCTTTCCTTGTGCCAATTCCAAAAGTATCCGCAAAAACTAAAAAAAGAAGAGGCTTACATAAATAAAACTGATGTGCTAAATAAGCAACTGTTCATTGTTCATCTCCATAACCATCTGACTGCTCTGGTTATTTTCTGGAGAAAGAAAGTATTTTGTTTGTTTACATTTTTTGTGAAGTAAAAGTGAAAGAAGAAACAAGCCAAGCCCATATAGTGATCATAAATACTTAAATTCTACATCTGCTGTCATTGACTTTGACTTTCTCCTGTCTGTACTGTACTAAATTCAATCCAGCTGACAAGTTTTGTAAATATTGAATATAAAAGATTACGTCACGTCACTGGCGTCACGTCACATCACGGCTAAATTATGGATCCTTTAGATTTAATAGTTAGTAATAGCGACAGGAACAATATTCTCCACTTGAAAAATACAATCTTTTCAATAGTAATGACATTACCAGTTTTAACGAGGATTAACCTAATGGCTTAGTTTAAAGAAGATTCAGTTTTTCACGATGGTGGGAATTGCTTCTTATCAGAACTTTCACTTGCGATGACTGAATGCTTGCAAAAGTGCTTTCTCTAAGTTATTGCACTCTTTGTGAAGGTCTACATCATATTTAATACAATATATAGCAGCGTTTTAATTGATTGCTTCATTACACAATAATAATTACAATCCAAATGAGTAGTCTAACTATGGCCTCTTCATCAACCAGCTCTCAAGGAAAGATGAGTTCTCCATTTAAACATTCAAGCAATAAACAAAGGTAAGTTTTCTTTCCTACTATAAATGTATAATCGATATTTTTACCTTTAAAAATTAATCATCTTTGTTTTTACAATAAGTTTTCATTTTGTCTTGTGCAGCAGGGCGAGTAGCACACTTACTATTAATGATGACGCTGCGGCAAACGGAGGAGATGAAGAAAATCTAGTTTTAACTCCGCAAAGGTCAGAATTGATTTTCTTTAAATTACTTTAATATTAAGATTGCCTGCAGGTTTGGAAACTTCATTTTGGAAGACCACAATAATAATTACTGTCTTATGGATGCATTGAATAGTACATAGTACATGCTTACATTAACCTACTATAATTGTTACTAAATAGATTCATACTGCTGTTTAGTATGTAATTATATTTTGCATAGATCCTTACAATTTACGGAGAATGTAATCTAATCAATTACCGCGAACACAAAATAATTATTGTGCTGTTAGCCGAAAACACAATAATTATGGTTTGTTGTTCATTTTATTACTATTACATAGAAAAGCTTTTCGTTAAAGCTATTTGCATATGAGGTACCAATTTTTTCATGGCCCTGTGGCCCTGGCGGTAATTTCTGGTGTAAATTATGCAAAAATCCAGTGACATTTGCGCAATGCTGTCATTTGTACTATATACGAGTATCTATCTATTATTATACAACTTAATTACATCGTACCATCATACTAATTACTACGAGTAGCTAGCAAGACAAAAGATATCTGTCATATCAGCAGTATTATACTATGTGACTGTTTCGGTTGTTAATTTTAATATCAGCTCTCAATCTCAATCTATTTATAGTCTATTTACATTGTGAGGCTACTTTCCTTTGGCTATGCATTCTGTCTACTTAAATAGTTACTTTACTTAGGTAGATATATCGATATAGTTATAGTGCCTGGCAAAATTTGTAGGAACTCATCGTAACCGAATCAAATTATTATTGTCGAATACATCAAGTTTGTCCTTTACTTAATTATCCATTGTGAGAGGTACTATATGTCTGTAAAGAATGATGAAATGTCAAGTGTGTACATACAAAGACAATAAAATTATAAAAATGTGTTAATTACATATAATTATCGATATACATACAGTAAGCATCCTCTACTACTATGTTTAATTAAATTGTGGTGGTGTCCATTATGTATTGTGTTTACTTATCGTGTACATTATGTGTCTATACTCTATACATAATAATATGTCATCAAAGTTTATTTATAGTGTGGTTCGATGCAATGAGTACTTATAGAACAAAATTAACAAAGGTTTAGTAAAACAGTTGTTTTATTACTACACAAAGTGAATGTTAAGGTCATATTGGTTGGATAGAACTTAGATAGACATGGAATGGAATATGATGAAATTAATGAAACAACACATTCCTGAAAGGCAAGAAAGACAAATGTGAAGAAAGGTAATTGGACAATAAAATTAACGGTGCATCCTCTTTATTTAAATCAAGTAAGGGTGCTTATTACTTAGATAATTGAGTAATAGTAAAACGAGGGAGGGAAGTTTAGGTTCCTTAATGAAATTATACACGTACACGGCACACCTATGCTAAAGTAAACATTGTTATTCCTTAATTTTATGAATTATTAGGTTAGATACGTAGTTGAATGAATAGAAACGTCATACGCACATGGAACTCAATAAATTTTGTAATTACGTGATAACAGCATAGTATCCGTGTACTTAAGCACAACTATTGAATATTCGTGAGAAGGTATAAGATTGAATTGCCAATAAAACTACGGAGAAAGTAACTACTGTATTATAGATACCACATATTTTTGCATATGTTCTAGATTCTCACTTTTGCTTTCATTTTCAACAAAGTAAAGAATTATACATAGCAAAAGCAAGCCAAAAGAACAAGAATCGCAAAACCACAGGGGTTATAAATACAAATGTAATGTAAGTAGTACTACAGAACAGACGAGCTCGGGTATAATGCTATTTAGTCTTTAATGGAAATAAAACGTTTCCTGTAGTACCTACTACATTTTACTACAAGTGGAAGTCCCACAGCTACTGCAATGGCAAACTAAGAACGCACCGAACACGCCCAGAAGTTATTTTCAGCTCTGTAAACAAGCAAATTTTGTTGCATTGCATGATGGAAAATAGTGAGCGAATTTTATTGACAAGTGTGTTCCAAACTTACAATAGGATTAGTGAATATATAGAATTTGCGAATATTCGTAGTAGTCGTAGTAAAACACGTGCCATTATATTTTGGTACGTTTTATTTTTGTCAATGGAAAGTTTTCTAACATTCCCTTTACTATAGTCCATATTCCATTTTTGGAGAAACCGTGCGTTTAAAATGTAGGTACTCTAGGTACCTAGCCTAGAGCCTATATTTAGATCCGATTTACATACGTAATTGTAAAAAGAATATGTAAAGGCTATAATTTTCGATTACAGTACAGATATTGTGGTTGAATTTAAATGTCTTAACTATTAAGTAGGCTTTTGTATAGATAAAAATATTTTATTGTTTCCTCCAACTAACAACGTCCATCAAATGTCCATTTATGTCCAGGAATACATTGTTGGATTGCTGGAAATGAAGCTCCTCCACATAAAACGTATTTGCGACAAGAAGGTATCGGTTCATCGAGGGAAGTTCCTAGGAACTCATCTTCATCCTTACAATAGCCTCTAGATCCAACTTCGTAGCATTTATCATCCTCCTTACGTTTGAAGGAGAATGCAGCTTCAGGAATCTTATTTTTAGGGTTAGCACAACCATCCTTCTCGCAAATGGGCTTCAGCTTGTCATTGAATACGTACCATTCTCCCTTATCGCAAGGTCCCTGGGAGGAAATGAAATGACAATATAATTTATCAATCAAAGCTGAAGTGTGTTAAATGAAATTCCCTGCAGCCACATCACATTTATACACTATACACACAGATAAGGATAAGAATATGAAAAGGAGATCAAAAGGGATCAATAATGAGCACCTGCGACCAAGCCCAATGACATTGTTTTGTCTTCGGGGAGTAGATAAGAGGACGACTGCAGTCAAAGTAATCGCAATCACACTCGCCTAAAGTTTCATTATCCGGATTAGCAAAGAATCGCATATTCGCCTTGCAAATCTTTGTCGTCTCTATCTTCTCCAGTCTCATTGAGTCCACATCGTAGCGATATTCCATCCAGTCTACAGCTTTATGACTAGCAGAAGGATATTTTATATATCTACAATAGTGCACAATACAAAATAAAATCATTTCTCGACAGCTGTCATGTGTAGTACAAATATATGCTCCAATTAAATTGGAATTGGAGTAGCATAGATAAAAATTAAATAAATGTTGACTTTGGGGAGTTGGAGTTAACAATTTTCACTTACTTTTTTCCTGCTGCCTTGTCTACCTTTTCGGAGGACAACGTGGAAAGGAAAACACTCCACAAACATAATACAATATATTCTTTGTACTTGTACATAATGCAATGGTAGCAATACTAAACGAGGTAAATACTATCTCCTTATGTTGCGTTGACTATCTAATTGGACTAAACTGAACTAATTTTGAGTAATCTATACACTCTGATGGGAAAATGCTGCAATGTAGCTAGCAACATGCAATGTGCAGTCAAATTAATATTTAACTAAGTGTGTGACCATCAATTACTGCTAAACTATGTAGTATGGCCTTTGTGGGGTGTTCTAAGTAATAAGACTAGGCAAGCCCGGGTTGCTTTTCTGCCTCTTGACATGCAATCCAAGTTGAGATAGTCGGAACTTTTAAATAGTAATGGTACATTGTAGTGTCAAACTTTTACTCGTTAACCTTGGGGAGAAAACGAGTAAAGTAAAGAATAATGCTGCTAAATAGCATCTAATTACTTGCATATTAAACACAACAATGGGGTTATTAAGCTGTTAATTTGTCAACTTAATTTTATATGAGCTTTTTATGTTTTGTTTGTCATTTGCTCTTGTTAAGGTCACGTTCTTGGAGTCATGAATAGAAAATACAGTTCATGGATATATTTATTTGCTATTTAAATTGCAGATAAAACTAGATTGCAAATATAAATGGGATTTGATTAGTTAAAGACGTACAAAGGCGATAGGTACTTTAGAAATTTGAATTTCAACTGCGCAATATAAAATATATGGCTATATGTTGATTTGCTTTACGTATTTATAGTTAGTAGATAATAAATACCGAATGTATACTGTCATCGCAAGTTTATTGGGAACAAATGTGCTTTGATGTTCCAGACTAACGATAGAAGAGAGGAAATAATAAAAGTTAAATAATAAAGTAACTTTAACTTATTGCCCTACTTTCGGTCGGTAGTGAAAAAAGTCATTAGCCAGAAAGTTTGCAAAAACCTTCGGAAGTTCTTCTACTTCCCGGGATGCAGTCTGGTGCTCCCTATTCTATGTAGTAGTTCTGGATAATACATAATAGTATTCAGTAGAACTGCGACATTCTATTCAGGAATACGCTTCTACTATGAATTGGAATTGCTGGAGGATATATATAGTATATCTCCTTTACATTTAAAAATATCCTTTTACATGACTTTTGAAGCTATTTCAATCGTTACGTCGGGAAGATATATACTTCGAAACACTAGTATTGAATTTTTGAGCTTCTTTCAGGGAATACATTATTCGCACCAATGAAGAAGGCTTTTTCTTGAATATTTCTTATTCTATTTCTCTTGAAGATTTTTAGAAAACGTTAAGTTTAGATGATGGCTTCACGATTTAATTAATAACCAGTGTTTAAATGATTAGAAAAAATAATGAGTCAATAAAATAAAATAGTGAACAATTAACTTTGCCAAGAAATAAAATTAAATACCTTGAAAATAATTAATCTTTATAGAATTGTACATTAATTTTTTATTGGTACTATTTATGTATATAATGTATACATTTATAATCTTTCTTGAGAAAATTAAAAACGTATTACAGTACATAGTACTACCAATAATACCTAGTGTAGTTTTGTATAAAAGTAAGTAAATAGATCAAAGATCGAGAGCAAACACACTTTGTGTCTGTGTCACAATAAATAACATCCATTTTTCTCACAACTGGAAATACTTTCAACTATTTTTCGGATTTAATGGCATCATTTTGTTTAAATCTTAAACATCTTATCCAGATCGTACTCCTTGAGCTGAAAACTTCAATAAAAGATACATAAACATTCGGGAACAAAACATCCCACTGACATTTTGACCTTTTCATTCTTTCCATTTAAGGCTATGGAGAAATACCAGCCGAATTAATGTAGGTCATTTCATTTATACTGTAAATAAAGAATTGCTCTCTCTCTCTCTCTCTCTCTAAGACTGTTGAATGAGCTAATCCATTATTTTTACATACGCGAGACATAAATAGTGGGATGAAAATGTCGTCGTCGTTGTCGTAGAGTTATATACGGATCACTTTAAAAGTTTGCAGAAGAATCCATAGTAGTTTTAAGAAATGGGACATGGATGGGAGTATCTGTGACGGAAATGGCTGTCCTTTCTTCCTTTATTTATATTTAGTGTTCCATTATGTTAGTCACCTACCAATGTTCTTTGATCAGAAACGTGAAATCTAATAAAATCCACTAGTCCGGAAATAAAGACGCAGTTCTTAAGAACACAGGAAATCATATTCGTTAATATTGGCAAAAGGACAAAATATTGGTATCCAGACTCACCAATCTTATTATTGATTATTTCTTAGCCCTACCTAAAGATATCACTACCTATACATTATCTCATATGCGAAATTCTCAATAAAATCATTGCACCTCACATTTCAAAGTTACAATTTAGTTACCATACACTTATACAAATAGCAAGAAAGAAAAATCTCGTTTCGAAATCCATAATTACTTATCTCGTTATATTCACACATTCCGTGAACCTAATTATGAATGGGCTCTGTGGTTTTGTAATCCTAATAAATCAAATGAATATAATATGTATGTAATAATACAAATATTACTGTATAGTTGTGTAGAATATTAGTGTTAAATTCATTTAAGGGGTATATCTACAGCGTCTTTGGCGTTAAATGGGCATTACAGTTGTCGCCATGAAAAATACAAATGTTTGTCAACAAAGATTCCTTTCATGGTTCAATATTAACGAGATATCAGTAGTAAAACTAAATATTCGTAGATTTCTTTTATTTACACTACTAAATTGATTTACACGAAGTAAACTGTATAATGTTACTATATATTACTACTTAATCTGTAGGCGATCGCAAGACAAACACGTGTAGCTATCTTGCTGTCGCTTATTTCAGTAACTATTTACTAGTGAAAGTCTAAAACAAATCGCACTGTAGTCAAAATCGATTATTTTATTATGTAAATGCAGTTCATACAATAATGGCTCTAAGTACAGGTTTATGAGACTTTTTTTAATTCCTAAGGCTTTCTATATATTTTTAATCAATAGGAAATATACTTATACTGAATGTTTCTAAAAGTTGTTAGACTATCAGTACAATTACAATTACTTTTGTAATCTCTATTGAATTCAGGCAAATTGAGTTAACATAATGTGTATGAAAGTTTCAAAACTTTAATCTAATTAATGGAGCAAATTACAAAGAACTTGGCAGTTTTGTCATGGGGTCTTTGAAACCTTTAAAAAAACTCAATTCCCATGTAAATGCATTTATTGTACAAAGGGGGTTTTATTTATTTGCTTTACAATTTTATATACAATGAAAACAAAAACATGTTTTGGTACTCATGTGCATATGTGAACATTCATGTGGTTATTATTATTATTAGTATTGGAAAGCATTATACGGAAACGGGACTCCTATAATGTTAAAACATATGAATTATCCGCCTAATAAAATACCTAACAGATTTAACAGTAAACTTAAAAACAATTTACCATAAATAGATTAAATGAGAATAAAGTCTGCTTAAATACCCAAATATACGTTTATTTTCACTGTGGGACACTATAATAGTGTACAAAGTATAAGATATAATAATGTTCTTATCTTAACTATAGTCTCTATTAATTTATTGTGCATCTATTACGTGGATGTCATGCATTTATTTATACTAAGAACATTTTGACAGACAGAGGCCACAAAAACATCAATTTAATTCCTAGTTTTTATTGGCCACAGCTAAGTAAATTAAAGTTTGAAAATATTATCCTTCTCCCCGTTGTCCTCGATTTCCTCTCATACCGTCAATTTCTCAAAGATACAAAGTGGTAGTTCAATTGCTAGCAAACTCAACTCTTCATAATTAAATCATATCTTATCTTTAAAGAAGTAATGTACAAACAAACAGGACAGACTACCAATACTCTATACACGGAAAATAAATACTCTATTTAAATATTTACAATAATTTCATGCTATGTTTACTTAAATGTTTAAGTTGGTTTACATTAGTTATTGATTGATTTGATTCCTACTTGAATTCATCCTGGCTATGTTGCTTTATATAATACAAAGTCAAAAGTAGGTAGCAAGGCAGAGTTCATAATTCTATAAGCAAAGTTTATGAGAAAGTGTTAGCTGATTGACAGGTTATTTCTTCGGTATTTATTAAACTCTTATCATTCTTATTTACTTAATATTACGTGAAAAATGGTATAACGTTAATACAACATAGTAGCATTCCTAATAAATGATACTAGAATATTAATGCGATAAAAAAAGGGGATAAGCAAACAATGCAATTGTGTATATACGTAGTTCCTCAATCCTTGAATTATTTGTCTCTTGAAGTAAACTTGTTTTCCGATTATTTGGATCTTTACACTTTATTCCTACCTTTATGGACTTGTTTACAATATTACATTTGTATACTACGTTGTGTATTTTTCCAATTAATGCTTTTACCTTTTGTTGTTTGAATTGAATAAAAACTTTGCTGACGTAATTGGATTAAGTAATAAAAATATGTCTAATAAATTCAATTTATATTTAGAAATCTTGGAATTCAGTTCCATTTCTGCTCTACATTCTTATTTAAGGTATAAAAACCATTGCATGAAAATTGCAAATATGATGCCAATAAGACATTAGAAATCTTGATCATTTACTGGAAATTTTAATTGAAGATTATTTTTTCATGGCCCTGATCAAGCCCATTTGTATGTGCAACATTTTTGCAATATAACGGTAACATATGGATAATACTCTGTTTTTATAATTTGACCTCCGCTTTAAAAGAAGTGACCTACAATCGGAAACTAACATTGAGATAGTATTTGCAGTTTTACTCTTGTGGTAATCGTTATGAAGGGTTATTGAATATGTCAGTGTAAGTGTGGATCTGCTAATTTATTGCACTGTTAAACACTTATATGTACATGTATTAAAATTTTAGTTTGAGTTCAGTCTCAGTCTCAGACTGCCTGTATTCTGTATTGCAAATGCATTGCAATTGCTTCGTCTATGAATTTTGTTTATGCTGTATGCTTATGCTTGCTTACCCGCAGCAAAATGTGGACCACATTCACATCATCATTATAGGTACACAAATTTTAGTAAGTCTCTCAGGGTTATTTATTTTTAACTCGACCGAGAAGGTTTATTCGTGTAGCGTAGTCTACAGTCTACAGAATGATGTGCTCTATGTATGTACATTGTACATTTCCATTTTGAAAATCCATCTTGCGTTTGTATACAGTTTAGTTTACAACTCACAAGTAATATTTTTATGTGGGGGAAATCTATGTACATGGAACTTGGAACGATGTTTCTTTATCACTATCAGTATGCATGTAGAATTATAAGAGCGTGCACAAGTATGACGTAAAGATTAAGATTTCCGTGTGTCATCTTTGAGTTGAGAGTTGAGACTTCAGTTGGTGTTGGACTAAAAAACGGAAAATACAACTACGCTTACTCTTCTTCATATAATTCATCATTTTTAAGAGTCAGTGTACTCGACTTATTACACACATTGTGTTGCTGACTTATTGCCTTTGTTGCAATGGAAGTGTGAACATCTTTAAAATCTTCATGTGTTTATTTACACTTTTGTTTGTGTGTTTTCCCTATTGTCTTTCTTTTCACTGTGTTGTGTGCAATTAGATAAGTAAAGTGATGAGATACAACTTGTCGTGTAGATTTACGTCTCAAATTCCATTTCCAATCTCAAGTGCCGTGTTATTGCTTTCAGACGTTACGTTAATGTACCTTAGGTATTTAAAAAGAATGTCACAAACGTAAAATAAATAGTTCAATCTATCTGAAGTTTTGCGGACAGGCGATTTTACGATCTACTGTTGTAGTATGTACATAAAACAAAACTGGATACGCAATATTTAACTCGGTGGGCATTAAAACAAATGCAAAATGAAAATTTTTAGAAATCGGTTTCTAAAAATATGACATCAACTATAAAAGTAAGAAAATAAAGTTCAAATCTAAAAGTTTGTCTTTCCACATGCAAACTTAGCTGATTAAACTTTACCAGAAGTCAGTGCAGCTCTTCGCCATAACTTTATACTTATACCACAACAGTATCATCATTTTCAATTGAGTGATTTATTGCTCCGGTAAATAAATTCAACTTTTTTATTCTAAAGTTTATGCAAAATCTCTCTGCAAACATGTGAAACCTATCCTTTGCCTTGATTTATCAATGATCGTATATGTAATTCATATTTTACCCATGTACGTACATAAGTTACATTGTTAAATCAAATCCAGTAATTGTGTACAGTCAACTGCAGGCCATGCCGGCACATTTATGTACTAATTACTGGAGAATTAAATCTTTATCATCCACATTTAAATTGCCAATTCATTTTTATCGTTTCGTAAAATTGCGTCAGTCGATACAAGTTTTAATCCATGCAAATGTTCCTACTATATATTTAAAGCGTGTAATGCATAAAAGCTTTTTTATACAACTTCCGTGTTACATTAGCTAACTATCTTTTATAGGCACATATACGTATTCCCAGAACAAATGTCCTTTATAAGTTACTTGGAAACTAAAGCTATACTGTCCATTCATAATACATAGTTTATAGTATAGTTATCATATCAACAAAAAGTAAGTATAGAATGAGAATGGTCCGAGAGCATAAAACAGATAATGTAAATGCAAATGTGTAAGTTATTGACGGGAGGACATGATAGTAGCATTGCAGCAGTTCATTTGCAGTAAGTAATGCTAATTGGATTCGCTAGAGAAGGAAAACGAAGTAAATATTATTGCCATTGTGCCAAACTTCCCTTTTCACGTTTCACTGTCTGTGTCTGACAGTCTTCTGACCAATGGATAGTTGAAGTTTTCTGTTTGGCGAACGTGCAACTAAATAGTTATATAGCGGATTGACATTGACATCAGAATTAAAATTTTGTGCAGAAAAATATAATTCAAATTAATTAATATTCTCAATAGGTATAGTTTCCCCTTGTGCGCCTCAGTCAGTACAATAAACGTGTTTGCGTAATAATTTTCCTTCAATTTACCAATAAGAATTTCATCCTGAAAGTTTTAAAATATCTATACAAAGAAATTTCTACGCAAAAAGTTTATGTAGATCTTTTTATAGCACTATGTACAGTATTAGCAATCTACATCATAAATACAATTAGCCGAAAATACAGGTGCACACATGCGAATATGGAAAAGAGAAACAAATGTGTTTATTTATATGAAAATTTTAAAATTAACAAAGTGTTACGTGTATTAGTGACGAACATTGTGTACATGTTCTATTTATAAACATTAACTACGTCAAATAATAGGTAGTAAAAAAGGCCAGCCCATTTTCACAGAATGTAATATGTAATGTCTTAACCACAAACTTTACTACTTTGTATTTAGTAGGCATTTGCATGGTATGGTATGGTACTGATAAGCAAAACATTACGAACATGTTTTTCTTTGTAAATACACAATATACTTTTTGCGTTAAAGGATTAATTGTGAATATTGTGAAAGAGAATTAAGTAATAATTGGTTTGTATTTAAAAATGGAGATTGAATATTCAACCGACCTCCACAAAACTGCTACGATGAGTTTTGCTGAAAGTTTCTATGGAAGATATTCTTCCAGCACAAGCGAGTCATCTTCATCTAGTGCATCAGATTACGAGGAAGCTGTTGTAGAATTCCCTCATGGCGGAGCTAGGGAAATGGAAATTTTGGATGCGGATGCAACTACAAGGTTGGATTTACAAGCTTATTTTATGTTATGCTTAACTTGCTTGTAAATATAAATATATGTGTCTAGACAGCACACAGGTATTTTTGTAAAATTGAGTAAGTCATGCTATAAAATTCATGCAAAATCGTTACTCCTACTTTTGAACCCTATAAAATTCATTCCAATGTACACGTGTTAATGTCAACTGAGGATTTTATTTGCAATTTTGCACAAAGTCTAAAGAGGCACAGTTAAGAAAGAATATGTGGAAACTATTAACTACCCACATATTTTTATAACAAATCCCTCTACTTTTATTCTCGGTATGTCTTATACAACATTTCACGAAGCTTGCTTGAATGCTACAGTATTTGTAACTTAGGTAGTATTGATATGACCAA
>JAQFYC010000467.1:0-55819 GCA_034694165.1 Tomocerus mixtus
CCGGGAATAGAACTTACGTTGTCGGAACAACATTTCTACATAGAGCTAGAGCACTCTAGTACCAGGCTATGCGGGCTATGCAATCTCTATGTACCTTATTAAAATATGTTTATCTACTTATCATATAGAAATTGTTTTTTTGAGAGAAGCCTACTGTTTACGCAAATGCTATTTACAAGTTGTGGCACCAGATATAGTATTTAGCAGAACTATTATAACAAACCTTTCCCATATAACATTGATTTTGTGTTAATTTCTCCGATTCTATATATGAATCTAGGCGGAAATCTAAAACAGAAAGCAAGGAATTACTAATTGTATTTATTCTAGTCCAAGAATTCCCAATAATTCGTTATTTGTTCTTGAGTTTTTTAGTATTTGTCAGAAAATAGATTGTTGTGTTGTTACACTCATTCTTTGCTTACAGTACCTGTAATATAATTTTCAGGAAGATTACCCAATGCTAACACTACACATTTTTTAGTGCAAATTCTTATAATATTTTAATGAAATTATATAGCATATATATCATATATATCATGATTGTTTTTAACTTATATTAAGGTACAATTTGGCATTGTATTACATTGGTTTAATCTGATTGAAGTGTAACGTTGTATCATCAAAATCATCAAGTATTGTTATGCGATACGAAAAGAGAGCTCTTCAATAAAATACTTGTCAGTGCAGTAGAGTGCGAGTGCAATCCGTCAAATAATAAGTCCTGAGTAGAATTGGGGAGCGTTGAGTGCTCTCCAGCCCAAGTGTACGAGTGTTTATAGCATGGCGTCAATTACGCAGCCACTTGAGCGTAGAATGACAATAAAATTGACAAAAAGAAAAAGACACAAGAGAATCGAGGATGACGATACGATTCATGATTTCTTCTTGTCTTGAGTCTTGACTTGACTTAACTGCTGTATCGTGTCGTGTATTTTAGATATAGGTAGCTATTTCTACGGCAGTGATAGTGATAGCAAGATATCGCATCTCATCTATCTCCATTTCCATCCCTATTGTTATCTCCTACACATATTTTCTTTTCTTTTTACAATTACATAGACATACTGATCTCATCTCCTGACTTGCTGGACTGAAGCTGCTCTATTACTGACATAACATTCTTTTCTATAGCGAACAACTACATAATGCAAGATATAAATAGATCTAATAGAAGGCACATCTGTGTATCTATGTCGTACAATACAAAATACAATGTATTTTAATGTAGATATATTATTAAAGGCTTATACTATAGGAGTACTAGGTATTTTTCTAAAGAACTCTACTGTCATCAACTCAGCAACAAACTAACGAACAGGAGCTAGCAAAGTAATTTAACTTGTATTACAACCAAACAATAATAAGTCCCAATTCAATTCAAATCATTCAACAATATCATATCAACAAAATCACCATCACGCAAAAGGCAACGATGCAGATTATTTAGACTGCAATGTAATGTACGTAGTAATAGTATAATCCAATCTCTGTGTAAGTTGTTTATTTCTTTTACAACTGCATAACATTTGCAATACACAATGGAACAATACAATAAGATGTTTGAATGTCATTTACCAAAAGCCATCGCCATCACATAGTACATACAATACATCGCACTCCGCACAATCATTGTAATCCAAGATACACACACCAAAAGCATATGTATCATTACCTTCTGTATTGTTTTGTTCTGTGTAGTCGAAGTATGTAGAAGTATTTGGTATATGAATTGAATGAATAAACTTGTTTATCTTCCATGGATTATCTTGTATCGTGAATGTATCTGTAGTTCAAGATTAGTTATTGAATCGTATCGTAATGCAATCGAGGGAAGGAAAGAACATACAAGGTATGCATTTATATGCACGTAGCATTTATCAGTTGTAAAGTCGCCGCCCCGATGAAGAAGAGATATCAAATTGTATAATTTCAGAGTCAACGATGTTGAGAAAGATAATGATAGGCTTTGAGAAGATTGAGGTAGGAATAAGCCAAAGTGCAGAGGCAAAATCTAATGTTCCTTTGCTAGTCGTGGAGTTGCTATTTAATGAAGCGGTGGCTCGGTGACGGCACACAGCACAACGGATCCAATCCAATCTCAGAATCTCCAGAGATAATCGACTCTCTCAACTTCAACTTCAACTACAGACCAGTCCTAATCCAGTTTAAAGAACAGGAATCACTTTCTATTCTTTATAATAAATATACTACGAGTACGTATAGTTTATAGTATAGTATTTCGGGTATTACATTTACATGAAGCACTAGGTAGTAGGTCTAGGTACCTAAATATTTACGATTACATTATAACAATTGCATATAAATTCATCCTTTTATTTATTTCTAGTTGGATAAGCTTTGCCTGTGACTGAATCTATCTCGTCTTTGATATTTACCCATGGTATGCTGATTTACATAGAAAATGGACAAAAAGTTTCAACCTACAAGCTTTGTGATACGATAGAGATTAAGAGACTACGAAAATGTGCCAATATAAATACGTACATACATATACTAGTAGTATTATGAGACTAATGGAACAGATTAGAATATCAGAACAGAAAGCAGTTGAGTTTAGTTGAACTACTTACATTAAAGAAATGTGATAAAAAACTAGATCGATATATCAATCGTGGGGGTTTAATTATGGCCCTCGCTTTGCAATTCAATTAAGGCTACAGGCACTACTCAACTCGAGTTGAGTTAATTTAACATGTATCCTCTTTATATAAGTACTTATTATATACCACTTAACTTATATGTGCTGTGAATATTACGGTTAGTACTAGTACATGGATGTGGCCGAGCAAGGTTTATTGTTAGGTGGTTCCCTACAGTATTTGATAGATTACATTATCTACGGCTTATATTAAGTAGGAGCTGCCTACTCACTACTCACTCTGTTGGCTGGATAGACTCCTTGCGTTGTGATCTTTATATACAATATTTCCAAATATTTAATGAATTTTCTTAATATCAACCCAACATGAAAGCAAAGATTAATCAAAGATACGAAAAACATTGTATCACATCATTAAAATGTGTCCTGAAGGGAGAACTCCAGTGAACATGGTTATGCTGTGGCTGTTACTCGGTAAAAGTTAATCTATTAAGGTAGAGCTAGATAAGTAGCTTTTTCTTTCGTACTTTCTTGTACCTCTCCCCATTTGCCCATCCATTGCTATTTGCTACAATAGGTAAAAACATTAGTATGTACTACATGTAAGCAACTAAATAGTTAATTTTCAAACTGGTAATAACTAAATTTTAATTTTTAGCCCAGCTGCAAGACTTTGATTATCAACTTCATAAACGTACTTAATGTTTTGTTCTATCTAATTATTTCAATCCAGGTACATTTCAAGTTGTTACAGATCTTTCTAAAATAATTTTACCAATTATATAGAAAATGATGGCCCTTGAGACGATGAGAGTGTAGTGTTGCGTAATACAATCGCAAGTTGAATAAAAGTTCAAGAGTTGACAAATATTTTATTAGTAACAAAATCCCTACTTGGAGCACGAAATGCCTTTACTGAACATTGAAATGTAGTAGTGGCAGGATTTAAGTTTTTTAATAATTACAATTCAATAATTTTTATCTCTATAACATTCTAAGCATTAAAGAAATTAACTAGAGTTAAGCAAGTTTTCAGATTTCTGTTTACGTATTTATCGTTTTTGAATATTTGGTTTAAAAGCGTAGTTCACAAATAATTGTAACAAGGAGAGTATTATAAAATGTGTTCAACACAAAATAGACGTCAACTAATAAGCAGTATTATAAGTATTTTATCTGTACTAGATGTGTGTTTTCCGCGTTATATAGAGGTAATACGCAGTCTTATTTTGCCATAAGTGTGGGAGTTTGTTAATTTTCTGTTTTAAGGACTAGCCGTCTTTAAGACATTCTATTTGTAATTTATTTATAATAACCCTGCTTTATTAGGGTATAGACTATTAAAATAATTATAAGTTTTTAAAAGGATTTCGTTCGTAAGCTTGATTGTAATTTCAAACACATAAAATGATAATGAGTGAAATAAATAATGGGCTTAACTTGTATTAGAATTTTTTCATTATGTGTACAAATTATTAAGTTATGTCATGCCAGGGCAGAGCAGAGCTAAGCCAGTTGCACAAAGGTACTTGCCTAATTGAATGTAATTGAATCAGCTATTCCCGATAAGGAGTTGCCTCTATACAAACTAGCAACAATACGATTACTTTAATAAAGATATCTACGGAAGGAAAATAAGTTTTTACTTTACAGCGAATGAATATTACATACCCTCAACGGTCATTACACAGAATATGATTATATTGGTTAGTTTCTGTGTATTCATTTTATTACTTTATACTCGCTCGTTCGCATACATATTTATTTACTACATGCATACAATATTAACAGACATGTTGTATAATAACATTCATTATAAAACGTGGACATGCCATACCGTAGAATATTCACAAATTATACAATAAGCAATGCGAAAATACAGACATAACATAATACAAGATTGGTATTCCAAAGGGAAGGATTTTGTTTCGCTTGAACCGTATCGCATTGAAAGAAAATTGAATTGTATGCATACAAAGATTAAGTAGTAGTATTAAAAAAGTAGATTAGGGATTACAGTATACATAGTGAACAAGTTTACTAGCAGACAGGAGAGGAGAATCATTACATAGCTATAGTAAAGATACAGCTCACTACACAATTACTGCAGATGTACGTATTACTATATAATATTATACTTTACATTATAGTACTACTGTATACATATACATTATAATAGTTAAGCTAAGGTGACTGTTGTAAATAAGTCTACAGATCTTTCAGCTTAGAGAGTGTACCTATATGGTTTGATATTGTGAAGCAAGTTATGATGTTATGTATCTCTGAAACATAACTTATTATCGTATCATTACATGTTTTACCTATAAGGCTACATGTATACACCTAAATACTTACTATCCAAAACCAAATGAAACAAAAGAAAACATCCTGCAGCTACGGAGAGATGAGAAAAAGAGTGAGTGTATAGGAATAAATCCAGAATGGCTGATGAGGGGATACGGGAGGGGCAAAGTGGCCTTCGAATGTCATGCTCCCAGGTGATTTCTCATCGTGTCCTGTACCCAGGAGGCCTACAAGTCCAGCCCATCTCAATCAAAGGGTCCTACTTGGAACTACAGCGTAATGTAGCTACACTAACTGTTTTTCCCGTCCATTCTTTTCCACGTAGGTTGTAGGTTGTTTATCTATTCTGTCCTACATACATAGCATCATAATCAACCAAAAGTACAAAATACAGTCTAACAAAGCATATCATCATCATCATCCTCTATTCAGAATCCTCATCAAGGATAAACTTTGGTCCTTAATATTGAACAACTGACTAACATTCTCTCTATCGTCATAAATATTTATATATATATATAGATGGCTAATGTAAGTACTTTGCGTGAGACCATGTGTAATATTATTTTGAAGTAAACCAAGCAACGTGTAGGACATATGGTGTGGAACATGTGGAACAACTATGTACTATAAGTATAAGTACACCGTAAATACTAGTCGTATATATAGTAGATAGTTATTATTACAGAGGTATTTAGATTGGTAACTTATTTTAAACTATTGCTAGGGTGTCATGCTATTGAGCTGTAACTATATATAAATATATGTATCTTCGTTTCGTGTGTAGTTATAACCGATTTTATATTAACTACTTATATAAATGTATAACTTATTGAAGATGGTTGTTTGAAGATCCTAACTGAACGAGCCCAGCATGGTGAATATAACGTAGCATAAAGAGTAGGTTACCCTTCATAACTTTTCAAGGATTGGTGTTCGTAATGCAACTGTAATGTTATTTATATACTTGGTCATACCTTAGAGAGTGGCAAAGTACTCTTTTTATGGCCTCTTCTTCGTTTCCAATTTTCTTCTCTCAAAATAAAAACACCCTATCCCGAAAATATTGCCGAATAACATGCTACACTTAGGAGGAAGGATACTGCAGCTAATTTCAAAAGTAAATTATGCCAAGTCTTATTCCAATAGCACTGATTCCATTTGCTGCTTCCCCTCATCTCCAAATAACTCAAATTAGATAAATACCATGCTCATCAAGTGTGGCAACTATTTATAGTGAATTGAAAAGGATAAATTAAATAATTCAAGAAATTTTCATTATTCTCTCAAAAATAATGCTTGAAATTAATGTGGTCTGATCTTGTAACTGTGATAAAGCCTATCGTCATAATGTTTGTACTACAGAATCATTATGAACTAGGTTTAATAATATCTTTTGTGTGATTGCATACTGAACACTAAAGGGCAAATAATCTAATGTAGCAAAGTGAAGTCATATTAGATATTTTCGAAGAAGGAAAGTATTGGAAATTATAATCTGCAGATGAGAATCAGTCCATTTCGGCAAACAGTAATGTACATAATTGGTTACATAATATCCTAAATAAATGTGTAATAAGGACATGGTCTACGTATTTGGATGTAATTTCAAATTCCTATTATAGTATTCTCCTATTGCAATATCCTCATAACATACTTTTTTTACCTTATAGTAATACTGCCGAAAATATATCTTGCCATTTTGTTTTTTGGGAAGTGAAGAAATATCGAAAGAAAAAATCTTTGTCAGAATACTAATACAGTATAGTAGTATTTAGATTGGACTGTATATAAATGTGACATGGATACGGAGATGAAGGTAATTACGATGTCTCTGTGTGGGGCTCACAACTATGATGGGAGTAATTTAGTTATCACGACATGTGATGTGATGAGAATCCAGTTTAGGGAAGGGCAAGCCATCCTGGGTGTCCATCATTCCCATCATTTTCTTTTGATTCCAGTCATCCTCTCATTTATTTCTGTTTAGACTCACTCACAACAATACATTCCTTCGGCTAATAATATATGTATGGTCTAACAAAAGATAGAATCTAGTAGATACTACAAATATAAATATATCATTAATAGTTGTATTAAACATTTTATTCCTTACCATATAAAAATACTAAATGTAAAGATCCTTCTGGCCATTTCAATCTTTAGTACATACATAAACATATTATGTACAGTAAGGCATCAGAATTATGTATATGTTGCAGGTAATAAGCAAAGTCAGGCATTAACGTTAATGCCTAGACAGTAAGCAAACTTTTCTCCAAATTGCAGTTTTTGGCTCTAAATGAGTACTGAACATAAAATTTCTTAATATTGAATTTATCATCCTGATGGAGCAAATTAACGGGGATTCCAAAAAGTGCCACCTCAGCAATTTGTGATTACAAATGTCTACTTTCTAGTCAATTACCTGCAACATATATAACAAAATGCAATAATACACATTTCGTATATGCATTAATCTACAACTACTTATTACCTACTCTTGTTGGAGATATTTGGCGAAATGCACCGTCGGCACTTTTCTCATCATCTAATCACACAAACTATTCTGATGAACAGCCTTTCTCTTATCCATATACTAGTTAATGATGTTTGTATTACAACTAAAATTACGATAGTATACAGACAGAATGTTCGAAATGCCTTCCTAAAGTTAAGAACTACAATTGTAGCTAAAGTCATGTAATGATAGTATTTCGAATTAGATATTGTAACAAGTGTAACGCTAAAAATTTACCACATTTTTACATGGTAGGTTTCCTATATTAGCAGTATAGTGAGCTGATAATATTGGTGATATTTCAAACTAGGCTACTAAAGAACTACAGATATTTACTATAAAATATGGAAGTACTATATTAGGTGTACGAAGACAAGGATAAGAAAAAAATAAATTGAGCTCATAAAGACTCCTTTAATTTTTTCTGCCTGTAGTGCTTCGTGGATCCCTCAATTCAAAGAGTAGACATGAGTCTTTTATCTGTATTTATACGTGTGAACATCATGTCTGTCACATTAGACATGTAATGATGTAAATATGCACAAGAAAATCACTACGTACCCATACCCACTCAACAGACGAATCCAAGTGTTATATGTATTACTTTATCTATTTTATGTATTTAGTAACAATGTAATACATCTGATGAGTACATTATACTTATTCTAAAGTAACTATATTATTAGTAAGCAGAGTACTCTGTGTAGAAATCATCAGGATTCTGTTTTCTACCATGCCAAGCCAAGAAATACCTTTTGTGTTTCGGGGGATGGAATGTGAGATAACTTGAACAAAAACTCAGCAGGATTGCCTTATGCTTTGCTTAGATTTAGTTTTGCAAACGATGATCAAGCGAGGCGAGATTCTCACTCAATCACATTGTATAGAATTTCATTACATCATGCACAGTAATAACATAATAACTATCTGAAGTACACACATAATAAAGGTAAAGTAATACATCTAAATTGTATAGGCACAAACACCTTTACTCTAGACAAGACATTACTTGACTGTACTGTGACTGAACTGAATTGCAGTTTCAACAGTGTAAGTGAATAGAATCACCACCATACCACAGGCACACGATTAGTTATGTCTACTATGTAATACAAAGTATGGCTCACACACACTCACGAATAACACTGTTAATAATACGCCTTCCCTTATATAACCAACTACATAATATACAAAAATTCTGCTAAATGATATTCATCTGAATTATTTACATAGATATTTATTGTTGATATTTAGGTATTGTTCTGTATTATGGTATCACATATCTGCCCATGAGTTGTGTAAACTGAAATAAGGATAATCATCCATTACTTATTTCCATTATAAGTCTTATTTTAGTGTTTATTTTGCAAATTCTGGGATGATGCTACAAATTACATAATCTAATGAACTAATTAATTAGATCAAATTAACAATAACTTAATTACCCTGAACACAATCACATACCTTGAACATGGAATGAATGAAAACACGTAGGCTAATGTAATATTCTATTAGCAGAAAAGCTCAAATGAGATATTTTGCGTTTAGTGAATTGAATTCATATGGAGTCATTAGATTATGTAGCTCTACGCTACGCTACACTACACGCGCCTTACATTTTCATTTCGTTACGGAGAAAATGTCTATGTTATGTATTGTGAGATAATAGGTGATGTGTGATGTGATGTGTTATTGAAGTAGCGTGTTATTTATTGACGCCCACACAGGATGGAATGGGAATTTAGATAGAGTCGGCTAGATTTCAATTTACTATTATTACTCAGGGAATACTGGAGTTATGCGGTTGACGAAGTCAGTCTAGTTCAGTCAAGTTAAGCTTATCATTATTACCAGCCAAAATATTCCAGTATCTGGAGCTACAGAATATTCCAGTTTATATATCTGTATCAGTACCTCCAATGAAAGTATTATAATATGAATCTCAATCTAGTAATAAGCACGTATACATAACTTCTCCAGTTATTGTAGTCATTTATTAGCGTTTCCAGAGATAATGGAATTGAGAGGTGGGAAATATAACATTTTAACCCTTCTATCTGTAGTACATACTGTAGTAGTAAGTTCTATATTACTTATAGGTTTGTTATAAAATACTTAATTCATATTAAGTATATCCAAACTTATGTTAGTGTTGGATGTGAAAAGCAGTAATAAACTCACTACTCTTTCCTTTCTTTGTCCTGAATTGTGGCGCAATGGAATGGAGCTGGAAACGAAATAATAGTTACCAGACCCGCGACTACATACTAGCAATAAGTTTAGAGAAGATCGATGAGGCGAAAAAAATAACGACGTGTGGGCAGACGAAATTTCTGACTTTTTCCTCTCACGCAATGGCCCAAAAATAATCGAACTCCTCACCTTTAATTTTGCTCAAAAGAACTAATGCAGTGAAATGCTAAACTCACTCATTCAATCCAATCCAATCCACTCTCACATATTAGAAGGAAGAGAGTCTAATAATCTGCTACAGTTTGATTTGACCACCACCACCAGAGCTAGGGTTGGGCTACAGCTTTGCTAAATAATATGCTCCTCACGAAAATAATGAAATATATGTGTACCTATGTAGTACTTACCTGATATTTTGTACCTACTACCTACCCAGCTCATTTGCTCACTAAAGTAGCGTAAGAAACAATTGTAATAGTTACTAATGCGTGTTTATAACAAGAAATAGCTAATCTAAACTCTAAACTGAAGGAACGTGCATGAAGTGAAGGCAACAACCTATTTTGTTAGAATATTATTCATTGAATTGACTGAGTGAGCTGAGTTTTCTAATAAAGTCCTGTCCACTCCAAACCCAGTAGCTCAAACTGAGCGGAGAATTGTAATTACAGAATACTGTACATGAACAAGTGGAGAAAAGAGTTTTTATCGAAAGTTTCATCTAGGTCGTGTACGATATGTTGTTGTTCTCTTGTGTCAGCAGAGCCATAATAAGGCCAGTCCAGCATACGTCTATGTAGTATATATGTGTGTTGTACCTATGTGATTAGTTTTTTGGATTTAGGGATCTAACAGCTACAATATTTAGGCAACAAGGGTTCAGTTCTGTAATATCCTGACTGATTGCCTGGCGGATATCTTTCTAATGTCATAACATAAGGCAGCGGATAAAGTAACAATGCTATCAACATCAACGCAACCCAACAACAAAACACAATAGAGCAGTTTGTAATTTGTATTTCTATATTTTTACATATTTATATTGTACTATAAGAAATCTAGATATAGTTAGCTCCCACAATATGTATAGTATACCTATACTATAGTAGTCCATGTGAACGTACTAACAATAAAGTAAGAAAGATTATTAGTGTGAGAGAAATCGTGGTTGAAAAGCGCAGCAGCGGTCGCGGTGCCACCAATTTATTATTATTACGGCAATTACAACCCAATCCGAGTAAAAGAAAATCCCGATCTATTTCAATTCTTTGAAGAGGCGGAGCCGGGCAAAATCTAACTACCCTATTTTATGGCAGTGATAAATTTAATTTCTAGTGCATATGCTTGGGGATTAAACGAGCATAAAATCTCATAAACATATAGCTATATACAATAGTCGATGGGCAGATAATCCAATAGCAATCCCTACTTCCAATCCACAATACTGTACATCAGATATGCTTTACAACATTGCTGGCGTCCTGTTTCTATTAGCCTTATTAAATACTTGTATGCTACATACTATGCTAACTCATGTTTTTGCCACTAGCTTTATTAAGCTAATTAGACATATTGCATTAGTTTACGCTTGCGAGTGCTGTGACGGATAATAGAATAATTTAATCAGAGTTTAGCTGTAACCGTTGGCAGTTTTGGCTTTCCTTTGGGCAACTTTATATCGCTGGCGTAAGTTCAGCCCAGTCGTCATAATTTTCGATATTTTTGCGACATTGGCTTAAGGGTTCCCATTTCTCTTTTCGTAGACACCAAACACCGAAGGTCTACATCTAACCAAAGTTGAAAGTAAATTACCTTTAATAGACAGTACAGCAAAAACTTTCTTTCTGCATGTGTATAAAATAGGCGTGTATTTAATATTGAACAAAGTATTGTCTGCTAATGTTTTTATACTTTCTATACAAGGCAAAGAGGCAAAATAACAGCTAAAATATTTTTGGGTGGTAGTCCTGGTAGTACATGATGCTAAACCGCTGCTACATGGATTTCTATTCAATGGAGAGGGTGACGCAAAGGGTGTTGTAACATTTTGTAAGTTGTGGAATTGGAAATGAACAAATTGAGGTGGGAAGTGAGAACACATGCAAGAAAACCTAATGGACATCATGGGGGTTGCTTGAACAAAACCGAGAATCCGATTCCATTCTATTGTAAACCCTGGTAATGTTTGGTAACACCATACATCATCCTGTCTCTATGCTATCTTCTTATTTGTGATAGTCACATACTTACCTATGTATCTACCCCTTCATTGATTAGCTATCGGCTATAAGGGAGGAAAAATATTTGACGAAATATCTTCCTTCTTGTTTACATAATAATACTCACCTAATAATTGTGTTCGTATTGAAAATCAAAATATATAATATCATCTTGTTAAATTGTTTTCATTACTTACTGTTCTATTGGGTTGCGGAATAAAGTGGAGACCGATTGTACAGATGTGATGAAAGATTTATAAAAATCCATTTTTTCTGTACAACGTAATGCTTATAATGTAGAGCAATAAACTTTCATTAGAAATACATCTTTATTAAGGATGAAACTTTCCCCTTTATATGCGAGAAATGTACTTATTATGCCTATATTAAATCTCCGCTAAAAAGTAGTCAATCTCTTTCTCCAAAGTCTTGCTATTTCCAAACTAAACAGAAACATTCAATCAAAATTGTTTTTGGTGAGAATTATAAAATTAAATCTATAATACTATGAAAAATTGTTAAGCTAAACCGTGTATAACATGAATATAAATTAAAACCACGTCTTATACCTATATAAGCAGATGAAGCAAGGATAATACAGTGAAGTTGTCCTGCTGCACAATATTCTGTATAAATACGGCATACAAGTTGCATTGATACGAACTTGTACAACATGCAGCATCTTCCTTCGGCACTAGGTTATTTGACGTCTGCTTGTTACCTTCTAACTCAGCCGTGAACTCTCTCTAGCGGTACGGAACCAGACAGATTGTCTTTACAAGTACGAATGTTACTGTACTTCTCACTTACATATAAAGAAAGCGCAGAGAACTGCTACGAAATTATATTCCATGGGGGAGAAATCCAAGTTGCTCTTCATTTGTTTGATTATAATGCTCGCTTACTGTATGTATCTAATCAGAAGATTTGAGACGTGCTTTATTCTATTCAAATGGAATGACAGACAGATGCATACGTGCAATAACTATACAAATAAGTATATGCTTCCCACAGTGCAACTATATTTTATGTCTTACATATGAAAGCTGGATCTTGATCTCTTGATAAAAAAATATGTTGGCCATCAGTATCAGTATATCCTAAACTAGCTTTGCTTTAGTATCTTTAATAATGCTAGCTTATGAGCGTAAATAGTTTTTATTGCAAAATATTTGTACCTTTCAGCCAAAACAACATTTTAGTAAGGCATTCGCCTACAACTACGACCCGGTATGGATGGTTTAACATCAGGTGTGGGGCGGATTAAGATACAGTAAGACTACCTTACCAGCTACAGTCTAACTACTATTTTAGTGTCTAGAATTTGGAAACCAGAACTTGCATTGAATTACTCTTTGACACACAATAAACGATTTTCAATTCAAAATTCAATACATTAAAGTATAAAAACATAGTGGTTAGGCCGATAAATAAAATATCAGAAGAAGGATGTTAAGAAATCTGGAACCATTGATTTGATTCAATCTTCAACGACACACCTACCTCAGATTAATAATTTTGAATTAGCAGTGAATGTCACGGTCACAATTCAAGTAACACGAGTAACATAGAGAAATAGAGCACAAGTTCGCGGGATACGACAAACTTGGGAAGGTCAATAAAGTACTTTTTAGAAGGACGAGTTATATTAATTGTATTCTAGCAGAGCTACATGAGGAATTCTATACACGATAAACTGATTTACTTGTAGTGTCTATATGTACTACTGTATAAACTTGTATATGTAGATTCTATAGCATGTACTATTACAAGGTGAAGATGAGCCATTATTAATATTTATGTATAACAAGTTTAATGTAAGTAGGTGTATCTGAAGTATCTTCCTTTCTCCGTGCTTTAAGAAACTATAATTTCATTCCTTTTGATCTATAACAAAAGGAAACCATCAATTTAAATAATGAATCTGTACCCTTCCGCCCTAAGAACCAAAGTCATTACTTCTAATTCCTATTTTCTCCTCCTTAAACCTAACTAAGACAAATTCTAATGGCAAAACTACACGATATTAGCGATATATCTCTATCTTTACATACTTGTCGTTGGTTAAAACATATATAGTCGCTTGTAGTTTGTAGTAAATGCATTGCAGCGTGTAGTTAATGTAAGTATTAGGTAGTATGCTTAGTTAGCAGAGAAGAGTTTCCTGCTTTGAAGGCCTTTCCGGAGTGAGGTGATGATTACTGAGTGAGTGATTCCACACCAGAAAGTTTCTCTCCTATTAAACGTAGTACATTCTCATTTCCTTTTTACTTTATTATGAATATTATGCATTTCTCCTCCGCTTCTCTGCATCGCTATGGATTGCTTGTGTTTGCCTGCTTTCTCATAATATTCAACTCCGCTGAGGAGCTAGGAATTTTGCTGAATAATTAATATGCTGAATAACAAGGTGGAACAGGATTTGTAGCATGAAATTTCATTTCCATTTAGTACTAGGACAAAGACAAAAGTTTGATGTCAATATTTCTATCCTTAACTTCATTAAGAGAATCGCAATTTCAAAAGAACTTTCTTTTGCCAAGTTTACCTTACTAAACTCGGCTTATCTCCTTTTCATCCTCAGTCACCAACTCCACTGTGTAATAATGTCAGATAGAACTGAAGACGATTTTCATCTTCCTTCACAACATTACTTTGCCTTGCCTACAGAATATATTTAGTTTGCCATTGTATGTAGGTTACTTGAAATACTTCGATAGAACTCTGAAGGAGAAATACAGAAAAGTGTATAATTTCTTGCAACTCCAGCAAACCGTCAAATGTTAAGATTGGATTTAGGATCATCTTCTGATATCGGAATTCGGAACAGCAGAGAACATGTTATCAGAATATTTGTAGATGTACAATCATCTGTAACAAGCATGTATTTATATTTTATATACCAAATACTATTGTATACTATTATTATAGGAAATAAACTTATACTTCTAAGACCATTCCGATTCGACCATGTTATTATCCATGCAATTCTTACAAACAATTCTAAGTGAAGTACGAAGGTTTCAACTTACTGTCACACTGTCACCCAAACTTGAATTATATTTGGAGACATGAAGTGGAATTATTATTTCATACATAAGAATGATTCTATCTGATAGCAAATAGCTTTACAACTACCTCATAAATCCAAATGCACAGAGAGAATAGGTAGGGATGAGTTAGCTTTAGCTTCCTTTTAGCTTTGCTTGTGCTTTTACTGCCTTAGAAGTCTACTGTCGAATCATTCTATTCCTCACTCGGCCTCCTTTGTCACGACTTCACTGATGCCTATTATGCAAAACATAATGGAATAGAATTCGCCTCTTACATAATGCATTTTATGTTATCTATATTATGCATCCTGCATAATGTCCTATACTCCTAAACTACATTATTACTATTAGGCACACGAACACTAGATTTTCTCTCCCACTCTCAATCTCAACATATGCACGGATATTCAATATTATCACCTTACCTTCACCATTCTTTTCTGATACTGACTTCAGCTTTAACAATCAATAGACCTAATATGTACACAATAGGTATATTGCATTACAGTAGATGGATTGGTTATCCCTTTCACCATTTATGCTCAAGTACTATAATATTAATATTGATGACCTAACTACAGCTAGTAGACAGTACAGCAAAAGTGCTTTCTCCAAGAAAACTTTAGGGAAATTCATCTTCTGTCTGGAGGAATATTTTGTAGCATTAGGCTATAGTTATTAAATTGTGATGGAGAAATACTTAATGTTCCAATTTTTAAAGGTAAAATATTATTTTGGCTATTTAGCTCGGCTTTTGTATGTTTTTACTCTGAATTATCTCAAAAAGCTCAAATTAAGCTTAACTTAATAATAGCAGAGTAGCTAATATTCTAGAGTTGGATTTGCAGCCTGCAGGTAGCGAGTACGTGTAGTCTAGACTTTTCTTGTAGCACCACTGTGGCATAAGGACGTTATTTCCTACACATAGGGTATTTTGTTGTTCGAAAATGGAAAGAGTGAGAAGTTAGTGGCAAACTTCTAGAAAGGAAAGTGATTTGAATAAAGTCCATGAAAAGTTGATCACTTTAAGGATATGTAGGAATAAGAGTAGTACAGATATATGAGTGCTACGTTTATCGTGAGAGGATTCGAAAATCATTTCCAGAAATGCTGGAGCATTTGAATTTGAATTCCATTGCTGATCCATGAGTTAGCTGGAGGATTCCTGGATTGTGGTGTGGTAGGCTAAGTGTATGTATGGATGATGGCATAACACAGATGCTTGATTGCAGTTCTGTGAATCGTGTGTCTACTATACATACTAGTATACTCAAACATTAGATTGCATACAGTTACTTTTGAAGCGAATAATTTACAAACACAGAGCTACTAAGTGTTCACAACAAATTCGCTCACCCAAATGGTTTACTTTTACTTAGCTGAGGAAATCCTTGGTTGTCATATAGAAAATCGATGGATACACCCATCTACATTCCATTGCAAATGGAATAATTTTATTTTATGCTTAAGTGTTAGTCGTTTAGCACTGTATACTATATCGTCCCAATATAAATGCATATTATTATATACTATATGTACCACACACATGCTTTATGAATGTATGGTGTATGTGGAAAGTGTGAGTATATTTTAAGATAGGATCGCATCAATTTGTGTATATAGTTAGACCATACATTGCAGTTACATTACATTTGCGTTGTACAAGTGTGGATGGTTCGCCTTGAAAATGTACGGAAGTATAGTTGAGTTGAGTTCAATTCAGTGTTGGACGGCCGCCCACCGAGATATTATATTCTGTAAATGCATACAGATTTTCAAGTCTTTCCTTGCATCTGCCACCTCACATTGACATGGCATTAACACAAATACTATTATACTATATGCAAGTATTATAGAGATGTCCACCCAAAAAGATTCTGGAGATAAAACAATTGCCTGGCTTGGCCTTTGCTTTGGTTTACTAGTAAGACCTGCATTGACAAGACAAGACTAACAATAAGAGTAAAGGTCGCAGCACGACTACATGTCTACAAAAAATACACTAAACTAGTTCATCCAGCAATAACTAACGTTTTTTCAGTTCTCTCGGTCAACATTGATTCCCTCGGAAATTCCCTTGACAAAAGAAGACAAGAACAAGAGTCGTCTTTGGGAGTAGTCGGGGAAAGAGAAAGCTTTCACTCAGAAATCTCTTTACTGTCTTGCCAAGGTTTTTTTCTCTCATCGTAAACAACAAAGAGCCAAGTGATTCCTAGTCAAGTCCGTCCTTTTACTGATGTAACCAAAGTAAACTGCACATATTATAATATTGTCAGGAGAAAGGAAAGAAAGAAGAAAGTAAAAATCATTTCACAGAGCCAGAAAGTAGAAAGCTGGTCGCTTCTATGGCCATAGTTAGTCTGCAATTGCAGAAGGATGTAACGGCCAAGCAACTTAACCAAACCAAAGGAACGAAAGTAGAAGATTGAATTGGATAAGTTAACAATGCATTTATGTAGTAGGTGATAGGTACCTAGATGAATTTATCTTAAGAGCCTGTTCTAGTAGTGTACCTAGTAGATAGTTTCCCAACTTAGGTAAATAGAAAGCATTCTCCCAGTTTACTTTTGCAGATTCGGTGGGATATACAATTCCATTCCAACTTATACATATTACGATAGCAATCCAATAAACTTATACTCTATTGCAGAAAGCATATACTAAAGAATAGTCAAGTAAAGGCTAGCTCGCTCTAGCATGCCAAACTAAACCAATATGCGTTGCTTGCATATATCTACGTACTTCTGCGGGCACTATGATTTTATATTAAATATCTTCTCCATAGCCTGTACCCCCTGGGGCCACCTTCACTAGCTGGTCAAAGTAAAACTGGTCTGGCCTAGACTGGACTTCGAGTTAAACCACCGCACAGCACATTAGTAAGAGCATAGCTTAAGCAATGACTGTAATAAAAAAATCTCCAAAAATTTGATTGTCAGCCAAAACCAAAGGATTTTATTATTTCTTATTGGCACATATTAGGATTTGGGTTTAATCTATAGTACTTACTACTAGGCAAAAAATTTGAGAGATGCTATATGTACATAAATACCAATTTCATTTCTGTACTAATGTTATATTGTAATATAACTGGGAAAGTGTATTAATAGTAGTTCTTGAATTCCTTTGCCCTACTTAATAGTTTAACTCGCTGGTTAGAATTGGAAGTAAAAGTAAAGTCATTGGAAAAGTCTAGGAAGGCAGAATAAGTAGCAACCTAGTAACTATGACTTCCCTTCTCCCTCCAACAGCTTTCTAACTCCAAAAATTGCTGTGCTATTAGACATTTATTATTCTTCTCGACTCACACTTCTTTCCGTTCTAATCTATGTATGCACTACGAACATACACTTACATAGGTACATACATAGTTTAGTTGCAGAAATATGTTTGTAGCAAGAAAAAAGACCTAATTGCCATTGCCAAAACTACTAAAACCGAGCCAGAGGACCAGGACCAGTATCCAACTCTCCTTTCAACTATATAGGAAGTATTAACAACCTAAAGTAAGCTGCAGTAACTAATAAGTGAGCTTCTTTTGTATAGACAAATTGTTGATTTTAAACATTGCTGTTCCTGTTTCGTTTAAGTAGCGTAGATTCACGTTTGCCAAGTAGCTTTAAGTTCAGGACTAAAACCGGACAAATCTAGCAGACTGTTCTTGGTCGTTCATATAAAAATTAAATGACAAATTGCATTGCTAGCACTATATCTCAATTCCCGTAGTACAAGATTATTGTTTTTAATTTCTCATGCCCAGCCTCATTTTACCTTTTCCTTCCACATTGCATATATATTAGGTGAAAGTCACAAACTCACACAAAGAGAGCAACTCAACTCCATTTACGAAGGAAACCTTGAAGCGTACTATTATTACTACATTCTAAAATGTTCACAATCTTTTCTACATTAGAAGTATAATACAACAGAGATGTAGTAGGCATAAAGGAAAGATTTATATACATATGTCTTGTAATACAAACTAAACGATTTGTATTTGTTATGTATGAATATTATGCACTCGCCTCCAACTCACCTCAAATTGAGTTTGGCATGCATTCCTAGACATTCAAGGGCACCGAGAACAATCGGTTAGCATACTAGCAGGTAACTAAAATTAGTATACGTGATTTGCTTACTTTATATACATACTACATACATAGTGCTACATACATTCGCTGACACGACAGCTAAAGTACATTAACATTTATAAAGTCCTAGATCTGGCTTGTATTGACTGGTCGGAACCTTTCCCATTCTGATTCTGTCTACAATATACTACATACAATCTTACTTTTAGCAGTAACTTGTAAAATCCTATTACATAGTTCACAACAGCAATTATCTTCATGTATGTAGTTACATATTTAGGTATATGTCATGGATTTCATCATCAATATTAATAGTGAAACTACTGGGTGTGTGCGCGGTGTTTGTTAACAGTAAATAATATTACAGGAAACATAATTGCATTTTGCATTACAAATACATTATATATGGTGTTAAGAGGAAATGAATTTACATTCCCCAGTATTATAAACTATATATATTATGTATGTTGAAAGTTGAAGTGTGGTAACAAGCCAGGTCAAGAGATTGACTTGAAACTAACGAACCTATCTTATCGCTAACCTCCTCATTAACCATTGCTACTACATGGTCCTTTGCTAACTACAAATTGCAGAATTCCTTCCTGTGTACATATTTACAACTTATACATGACTCTCCTGCTTCCCAATCCGATTCTTACTTAATCTCACGCTCTCCTTTATTGTGCATACCTTGCCAAACACACGTTTTAATGCGTTTTCGTAGTAAGGCTAATCTTATTTTGCGGTGAAAACTAGCTCTTTACAAGTAGGTACACTCTTTCACTTACAAAAACTGCAATATTTAACATGTGGATGTTAATACGGTTACATGTTAATACGATTCTGCGACAATTCCACGAAGCGACAATTCCCCGCACGCGACAATTCCACGAAGCGACAATTCCACGAGCGACAATTCCACGAAGCGACAATTCCACGAGCGATAATTCCACGAAGCGACAATTTCACGAGCGACAATTCCACGAAGCGACAATTCCACGAGCGATAATTCCACGAAGCGACAATTCCACAAGCGATAATTCCACGAGCGACAATTCCCCTCCGCCACGCCAAAAATAAATTATAATTGCGTCCGATGATATCACGATTTAATTAACTACTTTAGAAACAATAATGTATTAAGTACCACATTCCTTTGATTGCTTAAACTTCGCAAGGAAACTTATAGTGGTGCTGGTGCTACATATATACTAGTGTGTAAGCAGTTACCATTACAATGCATGTCTTGTCATGTAAATAAATAAATATTGTAAAAATATTGTAAAAATATACCTATCACATAAAAATAATTAGTACACTTTTTTGATCGAAAAAGTAACAACAATAATAATATGTTACCTCTTGTATCACAATCACAGCCATCTTGTCGCTCGTGGAATTGTCGCTCGTGGAATTATCGCTCGTGGAATTATCGCTCGTGGAATTGTCGCTTCGTGGAATTGTCGCTCGTGGAATTGTCGCTTCGTGGAATTGTCGCGTGCGGGGAATTGTCGCTTCGTGGAATTGTCGCGTCACCTGTTAATACTACATAATAAGTACATAAACATAGGTCAAAGGCAAAGGTAGGTACTAAGATTCTTGTTAGCAATAATATATGTATGAAGTTTGTACATGTAATGTTAGCAAAATCCTGTGTATTTCAGATGAGTAATTAACAGTTTAGTGGACCCTATGTCTTTCTATGTTGCAGGTATTAGAGAAAAATCAAATATTAATGTTAATAATCAAAAGTTAGCCTAGAAAATAATCAAAATTTTCCCCAAATTGCAGTTTTTAACCATAAATAGGAGTAATAATGGGGGTTACTAAATATAAATACCTATTTTATGGCCTGCTAAGTTTTCATATACCTGCAAAATCGCCATTTATAACTGTAAAATATGTATAGTGTATAGCGCTGTAGTAGTAAGTGGAAAATTGCACAGGGTGGATGAAACGGCGAAACATTTGGCAAGCCAAAGGAAGTTGTGAATTGGATATACAAGGAGCTTCTGAGCTTCTGAGCATTCAATTCAAAAGCGTCATCCGCTGGGTATCAGGAAGATATCGTACACCGGAAGAAAGCGTACACTGAAATAATCATACAGAATTTCGTATACACGCAGCGTAAAGCCGAAGTCGTAAACAAATGAACTCTACTCAGAAAACTACTTCACGGTGCAATGTCTTGGGTGTGTAAGCAGTTATAACATTATCTAAAGTGAATACCTACACTACCTATTATATTTGTACTTGTATTTAGTAGGCCACAAATCTTATAGGAGCTGGAGATGCAAGTTAACGAACATATAAGTCATTACAACCATTTGTACAGTACTATATCATTTTATCACTTTTACATTTATTTGCTTACGATTCCAGCTTTTCGGCAACGCTGTCTGTACGATCCTCTGTACAATTGTTTCAGAGTACGCTGTCTTCATGTGTACGATATCTTCCGTGAATCATTCGCTGTTATTACATTTTGTATTGTCTTTGAGTCATATTCATGTTTCTAAAACGAATTCCTTAATTTATATTATTATATTATTACGTATTTAGGTACATATAGGTACCGAATTGTGATATTGTGAACACCACGGACATAGTAGTTGCGTATACAGTTTCAAATTATAAAATGACATGCTTTGTCTCATTATGCTGATTATACCAGGCAAGAGATTCGAAAATGAAGGCTTTGGGTTAACGCATTCATCTAATCAGTAATCACTCTAGCGAAAGCACTTCACCTTCAAATAGCCATTTCATGTTTTCCGGATCAAAATATACCTAAAGGCCACGGATGGCATTTTGATTAAGTATAATTCTACTCAATTCAATGAATTTCAATGTACTGTTGATATTATGCATCATTCATTTCTAAAATATGTTTGCAATTTCTACAAAACCAGTCATTCTATTACTAAAAGTTACTTATTAGCACTTGGTTGCCTAAATAGTAAGTAGCCGGCCCATACATAATATGTTAAGCTACGGTAAATACAGCAAAATTGTGGTATTTAGTAAAATATAAGTTTGCTGCTTTCAGTAATCTAACTTATAATAAACCATTTGGCAATGGGTGTCCCAATATAGCCAGTGTACATTACGCGAAGTCAAAAACCCTAATTGGACCAGTTTTGTTGATGAAAACAGATTAAATGGTATATTAGAGACACTTATTACTATTCCCACAAAATAACATGAAATAAAACCCCAAGCTATAGCATGAAATCTAAAACCCAAACTATAACACGAAGCATTTGGTAAACATTTATAACTAAATTCCCACAAAATCTCCCATTGCCCCATGTATGGGGTACATTAAGATTCATATTTGAATTCATGTCAAAACCTGTAAAACGATACCCCACCTGCCCTGTGTTTCTATTTAAAAAATAAGTGGGCGTGGCCAGAACTCTATAGGGATGTGGCCGATTTGGCTCAAAAACACTGACAAGGTGACTTTAGCATCCACTTTCGAATTCTGAAAACAGAATTTAAAAAAGTCGACGCGTTCGAAAGTTAGAGCGTGGACATGGACACCTCACATACACTTCCAGACAGACATGACGAAATGATAACGTATCTGGCGATACATAATAAATAAATACATTTGGATTACGTGACACTATTGAAAATAATTACCTCTATTACAACTCACCTGTAACAAGTGTATATAAGTAACTTTAAATAGTACAATCATATAATGCCATTTTATGGTCGAGTTGTGCAGTGAACTAGAATTGTCAACATAAAATCTATACAATGTAGGTGATTCATAAGGTATTAGTTATATTACACAACAGTATAAGATATTGTCATTTACTAGGAACCATATGATGACCTGTTTAAAAGTCACAATCGAAACTGCCTCAAATGCGGTCTTGTTACGGTTGTTTCAGTTCGGGTGAATGTGTTGAACACAAACCACATTTGATGATTACATTTACCATGAAAATGGTAGCGCTACCAAGAATCACGGGAAACTGAGAGATATTATTATTTATCTCTACGCTCCAGTTCCAGGAACTCGACTAAACATTAATTATGAAAGGTTTCAGACTCACGTGCGGATCAAAGTACAGTAGAATGTTTGTGTGTATTATTCTGTATGAAATTTTGCTCGAGGCTCGACAAGATTTTGAGTTTTAGCCTTCTATTACTAGCCTTCAGCCAATTTATGTCCCTATTAAGGAGCATGTCTCCTTTATGGAAATCATGTATCCGTCTGTCCATCCTTCCGTCCGTCTGGTTGCGGTACAACTCGAAACCGGTTTGAAATATCGGCTTCATATATTCAGAATAGCCTATTGGGGTTCCTCCGCAGACACCATTAAAATGAGGTCAATCGGACCCACTCCCTCGGAATTATGACCCCGTACCCCATTTTTTGAAATTGCAACGAATGGCAAATGAGGACCGTACTCCTTGGCACAGGTCACCCTTTGTGTCTAGTGGTTCTGTATACATGCGACATATAAAGTGTTCATTGCACTTGCATTAAATCTTTGGGAACCTTTTCCACGAATTCCTTCCTAATAGATTGTATTATGGTCATGGTATTGCATTGTGTGAGGCTATATAGTTATCAGGTGGACTAGCTGTCTAATATAGTAACCAAATTGTTACATTGGTCCGGCTGTCTACTGCCTACGTAAAAAAGTTCAACTCTTCGTAGAATGTAGGAAAGGCTTGCGGCGGTTTGAAATTGAAATAGGGATGAATGAAATGGAATTAGTAGTCAAGTCGTGTCCAGTTGTACACATCGAATCGAACTTCCTTCACGCAATAACGTTATCGGGTCTTCGGTTTTGTAGTTGTTCTGTACTTGTGTTGAGAGACTAAGGGAAAAAGTCGGTAAATATTCCAAGCTAAAAAGAAGTATTATTTCTACTTCACAAAAGAAAGATATGGAGAAAGCGAGCAAGGAGAAAGTACCTAGTCGCAGTCGTGATACTATTTCAGTCTATTGAGCACGTAGAGCAGATAGAGACGGAAGGATTGTAAAAGAAAAAGTATTCAAGAACTCTATTGCTCAACTTAACTGAGTGAATGTAATATCTTTTCATGCATGTATCCGCGTCTTGAATGAGAAATCCATCTATTTCTCCAATCCAAATCTAAAGAGAGGAGAAGAAAACAGAGCCGAGTTCTGAGTCACTGGGTGAGTAAGTGAAAGAGGAACGGAGAAAGCAGAAGATATAACGGTACCTATGGGATATTTGTGAGCCCTCTAGAATGGAAGAGCGCTATATGTATTTAGATATTAGATAGGCTGTTCGTGTAGGCAGCTAAGCAAAATGCATTGAATGAAGCCCTGAAGAATCACCAAGATATAAGTAAAGACATAACAAGAATCGTCGTCAACTAAAGTCTCCACCCTACATTCTTCTCTACACTCCTGGCCTGGACTGAAAAGGGATACAGATAGTGAACCTTCTAGGATAGATAAAGTTAGGGTTCTGCTATGTATTTAGGCGTAGGAGCCTAGGCCTTGGTAAGGCAAAGGCAAAGGCAGTCATGTCAGGTATATACATTTCTCCCGACTTTACTTTGCCCAACTCAACCACGGCATCGATCGATCGATCCGCCAACCAACCAAACCGAAGGGAAGCAAAAACAGCACTAGGTTAGCTTAACTTGAGGCATCACATCCCTTCCATTACATTCTATAGGTACTCTGTCTACTATTATAGTACCTATCCACCCAAGGCAAGGATGAGTTATTTAAGTAAACGTATAAGTACCTTAGCTAATACCTAATATCTTAGATATAATGCATAGCTTACACAAATATGGAACACGAACTACTTATTACTTTACCTACTTTTACTTACCTAACCTACATAAGTATTTAGTATCTCAATGTATAGTAACTTGCTGTAGTAGCTTAAGTGCAACCTTTCCAACATCCTACTTCTACCACTAGATATGCTTGTATAAGCTATATTGTATAGTTTTCTATATGAACACTTTTCCCCTGGATGACATTGACTGAGATAGAATTATTGGATAGAACATCCAATTCAGAGAGTCGAAAAGACAAAACAAAGAGCTTCACGTTTCAAGAGAATTTTCATACTATTTTTTCTTTCATTCGCCCCATTCTTCCATCCACTCGACTCAACTTCAAATTTGACTTACTTCAATAAAATCTCAGTCAGTCACATTCTGCTCCTTGTATTGTCTGTCCAGTCAAAGCCAAACCCAAATTATCTCATGCTGTATTGCGCATAATTTTCAACAACTGACAAATATCGACTTGTCGTAATTTAAAACGTCAACACAGAGTTCCATAGGAAGTCAAAAGCAGTTGTTATGAGGAGAAAGTACCCTTTCTGTCTTTATTCTGTACGCAATTCGATATCACAATCAAACAACTTTAACAGTCAACCTCATATCCTCAAAAACCAAAATCTCTTTCAAGTTGATCGTTAGTGCTAGGCAAGATTGCTTCCTTGTAATGGTATCTTTCTGCCTTCAGTAATTGTAGAAATAGATATGCACATCATTACTACAGAAAGAATAGTAGTGGTAAAACAAATACCTACATAAACAATTCCGTCGAGAAGTTTAGCAAGTTTAAACTGCGCATTTTGCATTTTCCTTTTAACAATGCATGGTTTAAGATCATACATTTTGTCTCTCACCCTTCCCATTATACAGAACAGTATCATTTCAATTATGATGAAAGCAATACACTTTCTGCTGATTTCTTGATGTCTGGACCTGCCATAATGTGGAACATTATTGTACAGAACATTAATTTGTCAATTGCTTATAGCTTTGGAGTCATCATTAAGTATTAGACTCACGCTGCTTACAACTACTTAGTTGTGTACGAGAACATTTTAATGACATACATAGTATTACATACAGTACACAAAATACATACTACACTGAGATGCTATACTTATAGTAGATATATTTATATCAACATTATATTTAATGTATTTGTATATGACTAGTCGAGTGTCTTAATTTAAATCAATGATAGCAGCTTCCGGGTAATATGCTTTTGCAGGCCCGACAGTATAAAAAATATGTCATAGGGAATTGAGAAACATAGGAAATTGGACTGAGACCTAATTTTGGCGTGACACCATTCTCTGAGATGTTCACCCACGCTTCGGTCCAAAGTTTTAGGCATTTAATCTTGGTCTTTATCTGCGAAATGCGAAGCGTAGCAGATGCTGATATAAAAAATAGGTATACATACATTTACTATGTGGCTGTATAAAATAGTTTCCCAACCACACTATCAAAGATGAAAGACGTAATAAAAATCCTTTTACAAAATAGAAAAACATATTACATAGATTGCATGAATGTGCTTGTTTACCATAAATGCCTACCTACGATATGTAAGCGTGTACCCAGATGAGGTATGATGTTGAGACTACCCTAGGAGTAAATCTATCTGTATTTGGTATCAATAAGCTGAGTACTTGCGTAAAATTCTTTTTTGTATGTTCAGATAGTATATTGATATACTAGATGAATGAACAATATAAATAAATGTACCATCTACAAATACTTTCTTTCTACGAAATATCATAACATCTTTAATCCAGTTCTTTTATAGTGGTGGTGTATGTTCCACGTAAAGTGGTGTCAGTCAGTTGTAAAGTAAGTAGTTCCTAGAATACTATATGCTTACTTGAGCTTACTCCACTCGTAAATTGTAGTAGTGAAAGTTGTTAGGTAAGTAGTAAGTAGCATATAGTAGCATACTGTAACATACATAGTAAGGCCTAAGAAGTATCGGCTCAGATCGGCCTACATCGGATGCAGCATTATTACATGTATGTACACATATCTGTACAATAGTGTGTTCTCTGCCTTAGTTATGGCACCGAATGTCTATCATATCCCTCTAAGTGGTAGTAATACTTATATAGATAAAGTTTTTGTATTGCATATGCATATATCATATCCACATACCTAGTCATACATAGAGTGTAAAAGCATTTGTCTGAAATGCTTACTCCTAATGCTACAGCAAGTCAAGCAAGGCCAAGCAAGCCTCGCTTTCTCTATCGAGAGAGTCACTCAGTTGCTCTTGCTTTGGCCTGGCTTGGCTTGGCTTGACGGGAAGAAGAGAACATAACCAGAGAAGAGGAGAGAAGCAAGAGCATCGCTTGGAAGAACCAGAACTAGAAGTTCCATGCAGAAACATAACAGACTAAAGTTTAGAAACTGCTAAAGTGAATTGAACTGAAACTGCACCTTTAGAAAACGGAACCAATTCTCTTCACAAGTACTTTACTTACTCCTCCAACTCCAACTCTAACTCTAACTCCATGAATACACATACAACAACTACGTATACATACTACATACGATACGACATACGCAACGCAACTCAACTCACTCAGAGAACGAACGTGGAAAAGAGCCGAGCAAACTAAATTCAACTCAACTCATCTCAGCCAAACTCGAACTGAACTGAAGCAAAGGAAAGCAAACCAAAGGAACTTAAGGAGAGAAAGTCACTTGAGTTCAGTCCAGTACTGTGAGATTATTCGTACTCTTGTCTGCACTTTCACTCCTTTCACTCCTCATCGTCGCTATTGTGTTCCAGTTGAACTTTGTTCCAAATTCCGAAAGCATTGCATACGACGACTACTACATACGAGTTCAGTCAAGTCACATCAGTCAGATTCACTCTTTGACTTGACTTTGGATTGGATAGGTGATCAATGTGAGTTTTCGATTTCTGTCCTTAAGTTACGTTATGTTAGTTTCCTCCAGTGTTCCTCGTATACACTAAGCATATCTCATCTTCCATTCTATGGTACAATACATATACTACAAAAATAGGCACCCTCAAGACCCCGTCATGGTTGTACTTTGTACTTTAAAGCAATGCATAATATAAAATGTAGTATAATTTCTGCTTTAAATATTCCATAACCATACCATTATACAATGTGATTAATAAATGCGGAAACATTTGCTTTCCTTTTTAAGTAAACACACTAAGGTCTAAGCTTTATTTGTCTAATTAAATATGTAATGTACTGAATGATCATTCTGATAATTGAAATTCTAGCCACAGAGTTGGCAAATTACAAAAAATTATGGCCAAATTGTTTGTTACAATCAAGCAGTTCTAAGTATCCATTCAAGGTTCATGACCTTGACCTTGACAATCCCTGGTAGGAGCATATCCATAAACATAGGTACTCCTTTCCCTGACTCATTCCCAGTACGACTACTTTTACTTTCACTCACGCTTATCACATACAGCATCTGATTCAACAATACAGTACACAGTCAAGCGTTCTTCCTTTCTCTTTCATTTCCCTACTTGGTTTATTTGGCTTTGGCTTCCCTTTCCCCAGGCCAGAGCAGGGACAGGGTCAGGTGCCTACTTGCATTTTTCTTCCTCTCACAAACAATCAGACTTTCACCGACAAGACAAGAGTCCCAATCTCGCTCTGGCCTGGCTTCTCTCCTCCTCCACTCTCCACCAAATACAATAAGATAACTGTACGATAACAGTCAGTCACTCAACTCCAGTTCCAGCCACAAAGATATACCTGCTATATTTTATGTATTCTAACAATAGAAGTAAGTATAGTATACAGATATCTAAAGCTTAATACTCACCTACAATATACATGCATAGGTACTTATCTAAGCTTCTACACTTAGCAATTCAGTTTGACAGTCTGTGATAGGAGACTACTTAGCATTGAATTTATGGGACTCTCTATCTACTGATATGTATGCCGTAGTACTTAGAAATACATTAGTATACGAAGGAACATTTCATTGCTTGCGGTGGAATTTTGTAAGGTGACCACGACCACAACGACTGTCACTCTCACTACACTCAGCATTATCCATTAAATAAATACAAAAGAGTGTTTTACATTATTATAACCTTGTAATATACCTTAAATGCTCAAATGCTAATTGTACGCATTAAACTGGTATTTCTACGAAGACAGATGTGTATATTACAAGTTTACGTATTTACGCTTCGTGAAAATAGAGAAATTGGAATTTTCCAACCCAATTACGATTACATAGCATGAGCATAAGTAATACATAATGTATCCGCAATCCGTATTTCTCTGTGCATGCATAAGTAAAGCTGTAATACTTAGAACTTAGATTTAGAATTATGTGTAATGGATGTGTAAATATGTGCATACAGACAGATACTAAACTGAGCATTGCTTTGGTAATATCTGAGTTGAGTGAGTGAAAGTTAATGAATCCATTTCACTTGTCTGATGCTTTTGCTTGGACAAATTTCTAGCGTATATTCTGCAGGCGACATGACTTGGTACTTACCTCTATTTCCAGCTTTTAGTTATTTAGTAGCAGAATGCTAATGTATTGGTAGTCTGGCATGTTCTAGTAGGAAATTCTAACATATAGGTAATGTACCTTATCAATCTCAACTAGACCACCTTCCATATAACTTTATGCTGCATTTTCCAGTTCCTAGATCAGTGGAAGTGAAGACTACGACTAACCTACACTACACTGCATTGTTGACTACTTAAGAGGACTGAGCAGACTTTTAGTTCAGTGATGCTACAGAATACAGACTAATAGTACACAGTGGTTGGCCCAATCCTTCAATTTCTTTGACTAAGTGTTCTAGAATTACGGATCGAGAAATTCCGTGGAGATTCTTATTCCAACTCTTCCGTGTTCTCTTTACTTATTTACATTCAATCGACTTCTGGAATCTTTTTGTACTACCGACTCGCTTTCTACCTCACTCGTTCACTCAATTCAGTGAGTTAGTTGGCTACCGAGCGACAGAGCAGACGTCCGCTCTTTTCTCTCTTCAACTATTTAAGCCTTGTGGCAAACTGTTTTTATACTGCTCTTCTTACACTTAAACTTCTTACAGCACAATTTCCTTCGAGCCCTGCTTTACTTCCAAGGTGAGTATGTATTAGATTCGCATTTTTACTATCGCCATAAACCTATACAAAGAATAGTAATTCTTTCAAGCATCTCAGCTCGTTAAACGAATATCGTAAATTTTTAATTGTTACTGCTAATTATAGTTATTGATTCATACTAAACTACCTTTACTTTTCACACAAGGTGTGAAATTGTAGTTTAGTGTGTCATATTGTATTGTACTATAAAAGTTCTAGAGCTGCAATTATATTATTATAAATATTGCTTCATTGTAAAAATGGAAAATAACAGAAAGTTTATAAATATTTACTCTGAAGAAGTAAAAGTAAGGTTCCATTTTTGTACGAAATAAGGTACATGACAGGGAGCGTGTCAACAGAACTTTTCTTACTACAAATACATGTCAGTGAATGACTTGAGAATTATTGTAATATCTATAAGAAGTCTAGCTCCTAATCCTACGTTGGCAAAACTAATTATAAATAAAATCCGCGTAGTGCACTGTATGGACAGTGTGATATTTCAAATTAGAAATATTTGTAATTAGAGAACACATACGTAGTCAGTAGTAGAGGAGAAAGATTTATGAACCATTGTTTGCAACTAAATCAGTACCCTACAGAGAAAGTTACTTACAATGAGTGCCACCCTCACAAAATTGTATGTGTAATAGGTAGTAAAAACAACTGATAGAAAGGCTTTACTAGAGAAAGCAGGACAGGTTGTAGAGAAAGCAGTGAATTGTAACATTTACTTTCTCCTAGTTGCACTAGAAAGGTGCCTATAGTAGATTATAGTAATAGAGTAAGTTCCCACTACACCGCACCAGACCAAGCAACTACCTATAGGCAATAGGTACTAGTGAATTATATTTTATTGCTATTTCTCTGCTATAAAGGTGTAGAATTTGAGTCTGTTGAAGAAAGGCAGAGGCAAGATAATTGGATTGAATGTTCAGTTAGTTCTTTCTCCAAAAGTTTCGGCATTCAATGAAATGTAGACAAGCGCTAGACTCTTTAGAGATAATAAACTCTAACTTAAGGGTATTTTGCAATGAATTACAGAAACTATAAGACCGGGTGACCTATATTACTGTCTGAATTGTTCATCCGATTCTAATGTGGCTTAGGTATGTAGTTTATTACTGTGTGCCGGAAAAGGGCCAGAATAATACAAGTATATAAATATACATCTGTACACGTATAATATTTAAATACTACATAACTATTTAATAGGACATTCCGACCTCTAAATTGTTTTATAACACTTTGATGTCATATTCAAACGGATGACAAAATTATTCCAACTTATAGATATTTCAACCAGTTTGGTTTGATATGATTGGTTAGGTAGTTGGAATTGGAGACAGAGTATTAAATATTGCATTTCTATTGTACACTAATTGAAATCTGTTTTACAATACAAGTTCCCTTGTACATTTCTATTTTATTTGTTAAGTTACATGTATACATCCAGGGGAATTGTTTACCTGTTTCGTAATAATGTACGTAAATGTAATATAAGTAAGATCCCTTGTTAGAAAAGAAAGCAAAAGCGTACTTGATAATAATTAGTAGCACATACTTAAATTGCCCAGCCATTGTGTAATTTAGAAGATCACATTACAAAATCAATTTTAATCAACAATTTCAGTTTCCCAATTCCGGAATAGTATGGTGTTGCTATTCTTTAGTTTGATAAATCTACATCTTGTACGTTGCACGTGAGAATGATGTAGAATAGGTGCCCACACAAAAGAGATAATAAGCATTTAATTGGAATACAAACAAATTCACTGGAGTACCGGCTTAGCTTCTTCATACGACAGTTTCCAAAAATTGATTACTCTATGCTTGTAGTATGATTCTGGATTTAAAGATCTTTTCGATGGAACGGATTTGGACGAAATCTTACGCAATGAAAAATTGAATACATGGAGCGTTAATTTAGCTATTATGAAAATTTTTATGAATCTGTTGTATTCAATAATACCATAAAAGTTGGCCCAAAATGAACTTTCATGCAGCCATTTAAACAATCGTTTCTTAGAAATAAAATGAAGTAACATTTTATTTAAACTCCAAGAACATTGTGCGTTTTGTAACCAACTTCCGGAAACGTATTAAAGCCTCCATTGTATAGGTGTATATACATAGGAGGATTTAAAAATATTTATAATGTTTAAAATAATATACCACCACAAATTAAGTTCGTTGAGTGGTACAGACCAATTACCTGTAGTATTTGGAAGATACGGGGATACATGAATATAGACTGATAGAAAGGAGTAAGACACTGCCAGTGTTTTATGTCATAACCCAACACAAAGGGGAGACCTGAAACATATCTACATAGAACAATTCTAACTAAACTATTACAGAAGTGTCTTTTTGTGTGTCAAAATGTCATTCCACGACCAATTCGGACAACATATAACTACACAGGGCAGCCCACTTATTCTTTATTAAGCAATAAGTATACTCATTATGCAATCAGATATGCTGTGAAATAAGTCAGCTATACCTACTTAGTGCGGTCATAGAAATGACATCAATTATTTTACTTCAATAGGCTCACAAGAATTTAGAGTTTGCTCAGTCTAGAAGGCAGCCAGAGGACCTTACTCAACTTATGCTAGTTTATTATGCATAGAGTCGACTCATTGTTATGTCTAGACATTACTATTTGTTTTACATAAGTAAATTATACAATTTCTCAGTTGGTTAGTCGGTTGGTTAGGCAAATACTACGTATTCATACACTAATAAACTAGATACATTAATCTACTGCACCCCTGAATGGAATCTTGGAAGCAAAACCTTCAGAACTTGTATCTTATACAAACAATATATTATTACTGGTACAGAACTGCCTAAATACTTATTAGTTATTACTGCTAGTATGCAGTACAAAATATTTACTACAGATATAAATCTACTTGCCGTAGTTTCCATGAAGTAAGTACAATACGAATACAATAGTACGGAACAGGACTTCCTCTTTTAGGTGTCTGAGAAATTGTAACACAGAAATAAACACATCACTGCCCTGTTATAGAGCAATATGAAATACCCTGCTCGGTAGTCTGGTTTCATTCCATTTTACCCTCAAAATCAAACCAGTGTGAACGAAAATTATTCCGAGAATTTTCATCGTGGTTGTAATTGTAATGTGATATGTTTACGTTGCTCTAGATCCTACAGTCTACAGTCTACACTACACCTTATCGAGTCTTTCAGTCTATTCATTTCAGCTACTTCTGTTTCTGTCATCGTTGATGATAATTCATTCTCTGTATTACAGTATTGCTCTCGTCATAGTAGGTAACATTCTTGGTATTCTTAAACTTCCCATACAACACTTTAGAGGAGTGAACTGGAAATGAATAGTACTACAGAGCTTATAATGTCTAACAATCATTTCGTAAATGTTATAGCGTCTACGTGCTCAGTATTTTTGACTTTTTTGAACTTAGAACATAATTTGCACCTGTAGTTGCAAATAAACGATATACAAATAGAGCAATCTTTTTGTTCAAATTATTACTGCTTCGTATTTAACTAGTAATAATAGTACTTCAAAGTCAAAGAGTTTCCTTCCAAACACTGTTAAATACTACAATAGTAGTAGGCGTAGGTAGCATGAATGTGGCATGTACTTAATAAACATAACATGAGGAGGTATCAAATGAGATAACACACGCGTGACATCGATCGATTGGTTGTATCTGTACATAGAAGTGCTGTAATGTTAAAGTGTTATACTTCATGCCTAAGTTACCATTTTGTCATATTTACACAGAAAATGTCACGACTCTCACGACTACGAATAATGATCAACAGCATATCAATTCTACAAAATTATTTGTATGGGTTGTACTGGAAAAGTTTGATATAATTTAATTGTAGTAGCTGCATATATTATACCAATTTTTTTAGTTGATTATGTTGAATATTGATGAAAGTAAAGAAATATACTTTTATTTCTTGATCGACAAACCTATACTTATAAATGTATTACATATTGTAATGTGTAAGTAATACTCGGTTCGCTGGGACAAGATATTGTATTTTATATTATTCTGAAAGCGTTGAATTCAGTTAGTTTGAGTAAGGGAAGGATATATACTAATAAGAGCTAAATACATAGGGCTATGAGTGAACAGTAATAAGTACGCTACAAATATATTACATAACGTATAAGGTGAAGCACGGTTATCATTTGCTTGATGTGCATTTAACCCTGAACTTAATGAGATCCTTCTAAAAAGTGAGGTGCTATTCATGCGTTAATTCGGCCATAGAGGAGGCATTTCTACTAATAAGTACAAAGAACAAGGGTGGGTGTATGGAAGTTATGGAACTTTAAATGTATTCACCGATGGATGAAACTTTAGCGTAGGTTCTACATATTTGGAATGAAAGGGATATAATCTTTATAAATCCGCATACGTTTAGAGATGTGTATGATGCATTAAAAAATGAAAATACGGAGATAAACTGTTGATAAGTAGAACAGAAGTTAATATAAGGATAGAATTCATGTTTGTCCTTGGTGATTGGTAAGTGACGAGAGAAGACATGGTAAAGACTTGAATGAAAGTAGAAGTAATTAAGTTTGTGAAGCTTTTACATTCACTAGTAAGTAAGTAGAACTTTATGCTGCCTTGGTGAAGAGAAGATAGTTACTATGTAGCTGCTTACTTGTATGCAAATTATATGGTTTCCATTCAATATACTTAGTAAGTTTCAATCAAGAAACATAGACGCTTACCATAAATACTATGCCTGCTACATACATATTCCAACACAGTGCTATGGTAAACTAATAACAGGAGCATTAATCTGAACTTTATTTACATGCCTAAATACGATACAGTTAAAGTGATGCAATGCCTATTTGAGTTTGACAAGAAGGACACTAGCACTAGAGGGAAATAAGGGCATACACGTGCCAATTTCTTTTTCCCTTTTGTTCTTACTTGGATTCTTTGTAAAATTCCCTGTTGGAATTTTACAAATGATGTGTTCTAAACAAGGCTTGAATTTATTTTACGTATGTTAGCAAATTCTACTCTGTTTCGATTAGTACATTGCGATTCATGTTTTTCATAAAATAAATTCCTTCCTTTGTTTTCAGAGGTAACATAGCGGAAATGGATCCCGGCTCAAAGGAGACAAAAAGAAGATTTTTTCGGAAGACGGGGCTTTCAAGAACGCAGAGATCTTTGGACAACCCGAGTCCTAGTCCAGTTCCTAGTCCAAGTCCAAGTATGGAAAGCACTTTAATGGTCCTACGATCAGCACCACACGCGACAACAAATTCTGGAAGCTTAGACGAAAGCGAAATCAAAATGAACCGACATCGCAGATTTATGGCAGCGCCTAGAAGGGCTCGTAGTGCGGAGCGCTTTGATGGCATGAGAGTAGCTTACTCAGGATCAGGTAAAGAAAATTTGATACTACTATACATACTTAAATTACGTATTCGACTTATATAGCAAGCCCCATTCAACAATATCAGACAAGAGAGTCAAAAGTTATGTAGATACAAAATACATACAGGCATAGATAAATGAATCGGAAAACATTTCAGGAATACTAATTGCAGCTACTAACTTGCATACATATTTACTACGTACCTATAGCTTACAGATACAAGTTCGGAAGCCCTAATTAATATATGTAAATTATGGAAGTACACTCAAAGCTCTGTATTCTGTATATAGCCAATACAATTCATAATCGCTTCCGTATTTTGGTTCGCAGGCTAATCATTCTTTAATTAATTGATCACCTACGCAGATAAATATATTAGGATGGGCATCCCTCGTACTCGCATGGCTCATATTTCAAAATGTCTTCTCTGGAAATAAAACAATAATTATTGAAATTATATTTTACTTATACTAAACTATTGCAAAACAGCTGCAACAAAGCTGTGAAACGTGTATCCCTAAGTGTCTGCCGTACAATACCCTAGAATGTAGATGGACTAATTTTCCCATACTGCATCACAGTGCCCCAGGGTATACTAGGGTACTTTTATTTGCATCAGTCGTATGATACACCGACCGCGCATAGATTATTGCATTTTATGGTGTGGTTCTGCAGGTAGACATCGGTGTAAATCTTGTATTATCTAAAACACTTTAAATTAAGAAATTGCAAAATTGGTCATAAGTGAATTTTCCTATTCTCCATGTAGTATATTTGAAATGTACATACTCTGATAGAGTCCCAGTTACCCACAAAATATAGCAATTTCAAGTATTATCCTGTGGAAAGACGTTTAGACGGATTGGCAGACATACTTATACTGATCATTCTTATAAAGCTGTTCCACAACTTCATAAATAAGGTGTTTTGTTGACGGAGCGGGGACGTGAACAAATATTTCATAAGACTAGATGGTAAATAGGATGTTTTTGTCTGAGAAGTGTAGACAGGAAACATTGACAATGTTACGATGCTAACAATAATCTATACGAGTAGAAAGCGAAATGTGATTCCATATTTTTGTGTCAAATCTATAAAACTTTTTCACTTGTGCAGTCACCAACAGCGTATAGATTGCTTATAAAAAGTCAATCCATATACTATCTAAGCTACAGTCTTTCGAAATCCAATCACTATGATATTGAAGATTTTCATAGGCCCTTAATGCTGTGGTTTCCTTCTATGCTGATTGAGAGATTCGTCTTCGCAGACACAAAGTGTCTTTATGCTTGGTACTCTTCCTGTAAATCCACTAAACAGGACAGGATGCTTGAGCTTGCCGAGTAGAGTAATATGTAAGCCTTTTCTCTTCAATATGTAACACAATCTTTTAATATAGGTAGGTAATAATGTTGCATTGTGACTTTGCGTAATATATTTTCCCATTTCCTTTGTGAAAAAATTTCATTATGATTGAATAGATCGAGTTGTTGGGTACTTAGTGTATTATTCGTATTATATTTACATACCCAATATTATTTAGTCTATTGAAACTGAAAAAAATCGCAAAGAAAGTGGTACGCAGTTTACTTATTTATTTTAGAGTTCCCTGTCAATACAAAGATCTTTTGGTTTAATATATTTTTATAAAGAAAGCAGATTTGATTTTAGAATTTTCTCAGACAAAATGTTTCTTTATGGAATGCTGGGGAATCTTTAAAAATATAAAAATTTTACGAAACGTATATATTTATAAAGAAACTAGCCTTTAGCCATGGCACGTAACATCGAAGAATTGAGAGTTACGCTGTAATGTAGAGCGAAGGATCTGTGCATGTGCCGTAAGTACATACTACCTTCTTCCCAACCAATTTCATCATTTTATTTCTAAGAAACGTTTGTTTAAGTCGCGATGAGATTCTTTTCAACTAAAACTTATCAGTAAGTATGTCACAATTTCCCTTTTGGTAGTAAGTATAATAAATGCAATCTTTGTCAAAGCTAAAGTAACTTAGCTACTTACCTGTCCAATACTTTTTCCAAGAATACTTTTATAAAATTGCAAGCTTCTATAAAAGTGCTGCTTACTGTAGCTAATAAATAGCATGTAATCATCTTTACGTGATACAGAATTTATTCAGTAAATAAGTACTAAAATACAGAGTACAGAGTGTATTAAAATCTGGTAATAGTGCATAGTGACTGAGCCCATCATGTTTTAATAAAGTTGTACTGAACAAGATCTAACACTTTTGTCTCCACATCGGTTAGAACTCCATGCATCATGTTAGGTAGTAAAACAATGACTAGTTTAAAAATTTAAATAATTTTAAACGGAACAATTTGAAAAATGAGTGAGAATATTAACAGAATGCGAATGCGAACAGTGCATACTTATAATTAAAAGGAATATTACGACCCTACAAAACAATTGAATCAATCGTGTAGTACATAGGGAACACATTCACTTATAAGGAGAAAGTAGGAGAAAGCTTCTCTGCAGTAGCAAGCCTACTATAAATACATAGGTAATACACATACTCTAAAAGTTCTAAGAAATTATGAAATCAGTTCCCTCAATTTTAATTTGGTATTAGGTTTTTTGTTTCTCAGAACTGAAACTTAGTAGGTAACTGTCTTTGCAGTATGCAGCATAGTTAATGTTCTAATTTGAAAGTTAGAATGTTCTAAGTTTAGGAGCCTTATTTTATTTGCAGACCTGACAATATGGTTTGAGCACAACATAATATGTAGATTCCTACTATACCTATAAAGAGAGCTATTGTGCAGTGCATGGATGTTCTAATTAATCTTATTCGCTAGCAAAATGAAGTGTTCATACATATAAACTCAGCCAATCCATTTATTTTGAAGAGGATACCAGGATTTAGATTACGATTATTATTATCGCATTAGACAGTAGGGTGTCATATAATTGTATAGTAGTTACATAAGTACATATTTCACTTCACTCTCTGTCTAGTAGAAAGAAAGGCGGAGAAAAGGATTTACCTATGTTACGTATGTTTGTATAAACGTGAGGTATTTTTCAGTATTTTTCAACCACAATGCAACGGCAGCAATTCAGATAAGCTTCAGCTCTCCTCTGCCTGTCTACACTAGCGTTTACTGTTTACACTAGAAATATAATACATATACCAATGCGATGTGGTAATATGCACCACCATTTAAGATAAACTTCAGCCCAGCTTCATATAACCTTCTTTAGAACACAAAGTAAACAAACTGCGATATAATGCTAACATATAGGGCTTACCTGTACATACATTTACTGTTTTTATTTTCTCTTCGAGCACTTTCCCCTGCCTACATCCACATCCATGTTGTGTGTTCTGCACAAGGAACGTATTACAAGGTTTTCTCTCTTTTATAGCAAACAAAATATTGATCAGAAAATAAATTTGGTTGTTAAGAAAGTATACTATGTACTAATCCCAAGCGTATGAACAGATAACCTCTTTTCCCATTCATATTATTCATATTCTACTACGCCACCCACCAACTCCAATTCTAACTAAATACTATGTGCCATTCATAATGGAGTACTCTTAAAAAAGTATGTGGGCAGACATACGGAGAAGCGATCGTATTCCTGTTTGCCACAAAAGATCATATTAAATTTTAAGCCACTCGAACCGGATTCCTCTGTGATCCTGGTCTGGTATGGAACAGCATAGCGTCTGAATATTTTAAAGTCAAATTGCTCTGCCCTTTTTTGCAATTCAATATTATTATTCAATTGGTATCTACATATACTACTACATACGACATACATATAAGAAGTAAGTACCTATCGCAAGTTAAGTAGCAATTTGTTATTTGCTTTAACACAGATAGTACGTCATGTATGTAGTATGTATCTGTAGGTCAGATATTACATATATGTTTTAACAGTGCTCCGATATAGATAAAGGGGTTTATAGTATATGATCTGTGATTATGACATTGAAGAGTTTTCCGGTATACCTGTGAACAACTTATCTCTAAGTTGGCTATGGAAGATTTTCATCTAATGGAAGCAAAAGAGTGAAAGGTTCTCAGAAGACAGGCAGCAGACATAACTACACTACGCTACACGACTTGGCTTGCCTAAACTACTAGGCATACAATATGAGGCAAGGTTCCGGCTAAAAGCATTGGGAGTTGCTTTCCTACGCCTGTGGGAAGTATTAACAAAGTTGTCGGATGACTGTGTGAGTGCAGCAGGTTAGTTTGCTAACTGGTTTGGTTAATAAAGTAAAGCTATAGGATAGTGAAGTACAAAGAACAATATAATATGTATGCTCTATATACTGTATAGTATATTGTATATGCAGAGGCACTTAATTATTTACATTACAAATGACTCACTGGCAAGCAGCAGCAGAACAGAACTTTTATCCCTTCACTTCATATTATTTTATTAATGTAAGAAATAAAGTGACTTGAGTAACTACGGCACGGGCCCTCAACAGAGATTCCCTATTCTCCGCAGTACTACTAACTTTTAGCATGTACCATAGATATACATAGCTCACAGGAGAGGCCTTACTTAATATCTGTATGCCTTAAGATTTATCTAACAGAAGAATAAGTTGTTTCAAGACTAAATATTGCATTAGACTGTGTTTCGCAAAAAAGGCTAAAGTGGTTCTAACAAGATATTTTACTTAGGTACATTTTAATCACAATGAAATGGAAACAATATCTTTCTATTGTATGGGAAGAATAATAAACAAAGTGAAGTTTTTCCAGCAAACTTGATCGGTGAACGTATCTAAATATAAATTGTTTTTCCTGCTCTCCGTATGTTGGAATGGAATATATCGCTTTTAATAAAAATGCTTTTGTTTTGCTGAGTGAGCACAATACAATGGAGCTAAATTACATTTGTTATTGTTCTGGAAGAAAAGTAACAAAGTAATGTCAAGGTTTACGAGAACTATCATATTACAATGACACTTTAACGATACCTTGCACGTTGCATTGTAAATACACTATGTACATACCTACTAACAATTTGGGCCAAACACGCAAGAGGAGTAATACGCAATAGGAAACGGTATTTGTAATTCAATATGTAAATAAACACTCTGATACTTTAATACTGTTTCAATTTCTTTGGTAAAGAATGTCAGTTTCAAAAGAATACAACATTAGGCACATCTAAATTATATTATTGTGTGATAAACAGTAAATAAATAGTGCAGTTTGTCAAGTACTTAAATTGGAGTAATTTGTTTTCTCTTTTTATAGGGAAACACAATTTAAAACTTTCCAAAGGGTCACTTAGTACTTTTAGTAGGTACATAGGTTATGTACATTTATGCAAGTATAGTTAAAATCAATGTTGTTTAGTATATAATCGTGTGTTGTACTAAAATCCAGTAAAAATATAATTGTACATCTATGCGGGGGCTTATTATATTTCTTCTGCTGCTGCTAAGATTCATATATTCATTGTAGGTTCTCTGTAATTATGTAAGATCTACATAATATTTTCCGTTCATTTCTTTGTAAGCTTTGAAGAAAGTCAAGTGTAGGTTAAAAAAGGTTTGCATGTAGTGCGTCTGAATGAATTCGCTCTAGTAATAACACAGGCGTTAGGAACTATAGACCTTTGTGCTGTGTAGAGTGTAAAGCATCCACCCACCTACATTACATTTCTAATGAGAAAAAGAAAGAGCCAAGTGAATGGGAACTTTTTCTTGGCGAGACAGTTAGGAAAGTTTTCCTTTCTTCGTTCCCAGCTAGGTATCTTGTTACTCACTACTCAATGTTCTGTTAGTCTCACGGTCAGACACACCGCAATAAGAAATAAGGCTTTAGAGGCTTTTTGTGGTAGTGAGACTGGTGTTTCCTAGATTAGTGTAAATATAACTGAACGTAAGTCACATACTTACTGCTTACCGTTGCTCCACTACTTATAAGTATACCTACTATGTATGTATAAGTAGTTTGCTTTTCCAAGAAGCGTGATGAATCGCGTATCTCTAGGTTGTGACTAGGGGAAAGTGGAAACTATAGTTAAATAAGTTTTAGTTGGGCGATAGCACGAATTGTGTGCCGCAGTTGGACCTGATACTATTACCTACTTACTTTCTTCTTAACAGATTAAACCCAATTTGTCCCCACACTGCTTCAGACATTTACAGATCTTTATGAACAAAGAGAAAGGAGCTTAACTCTTCTGTCACTTACTAATACTTGTATTGTAATAAAGAAACAAGAAGTATCGAATATATGTTGCGTATAAACTTAATGTACAATATACTCTTTAACTCACTCAAGAAAGAACACCGTGCCTCATTGACATTTTGCTTCCTATTTGGTTGACAGCTGCGCAAGTTTAGACGTGTGAACGGTTGTGTGTACTGTATTACATTAGGTAAATAAGGTCAAGGTTGCAGCGGGAGTAACTATTGATGTCAACATGGGCCGAGTAGGGAACTGCATTGACCTGTGGACCAATTTGACCCTAAAACACTGACAAAGTGTCTTTTAACCTCTTCTATCGAATTCTGAAAACAGAATTCAAAAAAGTTGACACCTTCAAAAGTTAGAGCGCGAACGGACAGACAGACGGACATACGGATTTGTTCTTCTAATACTATGTCAGCGCGATACAGCGATACATAATAAGTAGCAATAATAGTTAGTGGAATCTTTTAGTACATATTATGTTGCATTGAAGACGCGGGCGGTTAGGCTGCGAAAGGGCGAAAGACAAAGTGACAGCTTTCGCTAGAAACAAATGAATGGGTGTTTAATGGCTTTTAAGATAAATGTATGTGGTGTGCTTTTGCGTTTCCAGGAGAATTGTCGGGGCTTTCACACTTTGGAGATGACATGTTATCCAGGAATTACCGCTCTCCACAGCCACTGCGAAACGGTGTTGACATCAATATCATGGCTCCGAGACCAAGGCCATCGCCAACATCAATGCCGATGCCATCGCCGCCGCCGCCGTACGCATCTGCTATCACAGATGTAAGAGTAAGAATTAACCTGTTAAAATACTGTATTTTAATCCATTTTGACATTTTAATGTGTGTTAACGGCAGGAAGGAACATTTTAGTTGCAAGTTGTTAGCCCAATACACGTTATTATATACACCTTATTAGATATCCTATAGTTAAGACATATGTTAATGGAACGAATTTGTTTGCCAATGAGTTATAAGTGTATTACATAGTATAAATTATAACTGTTTTTGATGTTAGAGTGAGAGAATGTGATGGTAAAAGTGGAGTAAGTAAGGATCAGTGAAAATAAGATCTTTAAAGTACTATAAAATTATGCTGTATGCAAGAATAGAAAAGGTTTTCAATTTAGCACGCACAATGGAGCGAATGCATAGCTAATATCGTATGATGTTGATATTACGTAACCTTTAATTTGATGCTGTATAGTTTGCAAAAGTTGATTCAACATTCAATTAAATTGTCTTTATAAGAAACGTGCATATCGCTGGTTTCTTGCGTCAAAACATTTATAAAATATCAGTAGTTGGTAAAAGACAACCTAGGTATATAAACGTATGTAGTATACATACAGATATATGTGTAGGCCTGAAATGTTAGGTTGCGTGTGTAGTGAGATTGCATTACATTACAAGGGCTTCAACTTTAATTATTAGTTGCATAATCGGCCGGGGAACTTTCGTCCGTTGAACCTACATACTTACAATGTGATTGTATGACATTGAACATAAAGCACAACATTCCTAGAATAGAAGTTTATACCCAACTATGTACTTAGTATTTAGTATACTTTGATATTTGCCTGTAGGTATACGTTGGGGTTTATTTTCTTGTTTAATTTCAGAAGTACCATAAGAGAGTAGTTAATAAGTATAACGTACCGAACTTAAAATGGTAGCCAAAGTACCCTTTCCTGGCATTGTAGAATAGAGCTTCTAATGTAGGTAGCTAATTAAAATAATGTATTTAGATACATACTACCAGATTAAAAACTAAAACGTTCACGGCTCTTGTGCCTATTGTGATGTAGACTAAGTTTTGAGTGCAGGATTATCTTGTAATCAGGAAACCACTTCAGAGATAAGCTTTTTAATTATTTAGCGCACCTTTTTTGATTTGCAATTTCTCCAGTAGAGCGAAGAGTCAGAGATGCAAACATATTATACTACACACTTACATGGAAATGATTATCTGCTTTCACCTTCTTAATATTAATTAATATGCATATTATGTAGATAGAGTAGATAAAAGAGAAAGTAAAGAAAATTTGTCCATTGTTTCAGATTCGAGATCCACCATCTTATCGTCAGGCAGTTGCAGCCATGACAAAATCGCAAGCCATAGCTTCCCAAGGTCACCACAAACAATTGACGAGTCAGCATCACCAACATCCACGTTTTAACATGCCAAATCGAGCAACGCAAAGTTTGGACACAAATCTTGGCGTTACTGGCAACAACTTGAGAACTGTGTCATCCAATCCTCTCTTTGTCAGTGACACTTCCAACGAAGTCATTTGCAACTGTTCCAAATGCCAGGTAAATGGATTCATTCTAAACAGCTTGTCTTGACACTCGTTCTCACTCTCTTTGCCTGTACTAAACTAACGCTTTCGCTTCCATGCCTCTGGGGTGACGTTTGACGGAGATGTATTTCCAAGCCTTTAACTAATAACTATTTACTACATGTCTGTCACACTCACAAAAAGTAAATCACTTTATACTCCATATCATTCCTTTTCGTATCTCTTTCCCATCAAACAATACAGTTGCTACATTCTATATTCTATCTGTACATATGTGCATTTGATATTTATGCTTACTAACACACATTTAGGGTGCTTAATAGACACGACACGAAATCGGAACGCGTATGTTGTGTATACAGGATTTTCCCCTTTCTTCTCTTAAAATGAATTCATTATCTCTTGTCACAGTATGAAATACTTTATCGTAGTCTAGCCTAGTATTGCACATCTTTATCAGACTACATCCTGAAGAATGTAATCATTTTCCTTAATCTTTGTCGTAGTTTCTGAGAAGTTATTTTTCTGAACTTTTAAACAACTTCATACTATCTTACCTAGTGCACTTATGATTGTAACACAACTTTTTACCGTGTTACGGCATCTGTGCACTAGATAAAATTTGTAACATCTTTTGGATAGACAATGACGATATATGTTGATTTGTAAAACTTGATATCGTCAATTTAATAAATTACCTTTGAATCTTTTTACGCAATTCATAGTCATGATATCTATTCGCATATTCATAATAAATGCATTAAGCAAGTATGTATTTCCTGGACAAAAATATTGATGATAGAGATTTATTGGGGACCGGGCAGGCGTCAGATTCAATAAAAAGTGAACAGGCATATAGCAAAACAACTGTGTGTTGTATGTACTATTATGGAAAACCTTGTTCCAGATAGTTATTTCAACTGGTCCCAACCAACTCAAGAAAATGTCATTTTATAGATCCCCACTGAGACTTGCAAGTAGTTCACAGCACACGCTAGTGTGTATTAATTTTACCAGTGGACATCCCATTGTGAATTTCTCAATCCACAATTGGAGTAGACAGTGACAGTGACACGGAATATAACAGGAATTCCCAGTATATGCAATTCTCCACTGATTGTCTGTCTATCTTACTTTCCAATACCAGTCAAAGAGGAAATTCAGTTAAACCGGAGTTTAATGAAGTCCAGTACGGAAATGAAATGAAGTCCTAATTTTGGTAACGTTGGATAGTGAAAATGATCATATAGCTTCAAGCTCTTGTTAAGTAAGCAAAATGGCAAGTATACTTTATGAGAGCATTTGATGTTCTTACACGACCCGGAGCTAAATTCGATCTCTCCTATGCCGACTTTGATGTTGAGTAAAGGTGACTCTGCTCTGTTCACTGTTCATAAACATTAGAATGATGCCCTAAGTAATTGTAAGTTTATTAAACATAAAATATAACTCATCCGCCAAAGTTAGCTACCGAAATATCCTTGGCACAAATAAGCCTGACTATCTTTCAATGGGGCCACAACTACGCATCAGAAAGCACTCAAGCAAAGCATTCTCTTCAGTTTGTAATTAAAGTGCCGACACTCTTTCAATTCAGTCCAATAACAGAGTTCACGAGCTAACTTGACTCTACTGTGACGAGAGTTGTATATCAATCCTACAAAAACGTCTCACAGGCCCTCGGATTGTCATGTCAGCTACAGCAAATTGCTAGTTCAGTTTGATGGAGCTTTAAGATTGCCACTCGGCACACTCATCCTCGGTAATAAAGTCCTAACTAATTGACTCAACGGAATGAACTCTGAACGAGTTTCGAATATTCTGTATGTAATACTTAACAATATGCAAAACTATATTCAAAAACTTTTATAGAAATGAATAGCAATACATATTACTTAACGATACATTATGACTTATGGCCTAATCAATAATTTAAGCATAGATGCTGATTCCTTGGATTATATTTATGAATAGGTGTTCAGCGTTTATATTTCAGTGAACAAAATAAAGAAACACGTGCTTTTCTGTTTTACTACATTCAAAGACCCCTTTTAGACTTTCACCAATACTTTCACTTATCTCAGTCATGACACTCTATAAGTATAAGTGGTATAAAGCATATAAATTAACTTTTTTTCGTTCAGCAAGGACGGGGCCATGAGCGGGCCTTGAAATTCTATGAGAATGACACACAAGTAGAAGTAATAGGTTCAACACCTTATTCATGTTCAGTTTCGTAATTCAGCGAAATGAAAATTATGATAAAAGATGTACCGAAGCATAAGGAGTAAGATTTTTCTAATGCACACATTCCTATTGTGTCGAAGAATTCCACTGTGCTTGTAGTTATACAATTCTGTAGCATATCGTCGCTTATCTATCCAGAATACATTACACAATTATTTATCTTCTGCACAGACTACACTACCCACACTGTATTATTGAAGTACGATTCGCTCGCACCCAATATGATGGACACAGTATAGTGTGTTGTGTACGTTGGTAATGATAAAAAGTTGGGTAGTGTACTCATGTTCAGCGCAAAAGATAAAAAGTTGTGTAGTATATTCTGTACGGAAGATAAATAGTTTGATACTGTATTCTGGATAGATAAGCGACGATATACAATTGCAGATACTTACACATTACACGATCAGTACATTGATGACTGAACAGCAATTGAATTTATTAAATACAAGATTATATAGTATACCTATACACTAATATAGAAACCAGAAACCTCTTCCGCTCTACGTGACATACCTGGGTATCCTTTAGCTCACTTTATTGCTTATGCAGCATGTATCGTATAATTATACCTGCTATAAATGTAGAATTGCTAAGTGACACCTAATATTATATGGATTAGTTATGTGCATGCTTGGAATATGAAGTTTATGGATATGGTAGATTATATTATTATAACTTTTACACCTTACAGGCTCTGCAGCGATCCAATGAGATGGGGTACGGGGAATATAACGACGCAGTCTACATGGAAAGTCAAGCTTTCCTCATGCATGAAATAATGACCGATGGCATGGCATTCTGTTCCATCATGTAATTCTTCTTCATGTTCATGTAAGTCTAATCTGAGGAGAAAAAACCCATTCTATGAAGTTATGATGAAGAAAAAGAAAGTCCCAGGTGAAATCATCTGATTTTCGTCTGAAACTTATTGGATATTCTATTTATCGGAAATATTCTTCTGGAAGATTATAATATGGTAGATGTGGATAATTATATAGTATAGGTAACATAATACGAATATGAGAAAGTAGCAGACATGTTATTATGTGTGGTATGTAGTATATTTGTAAATTATGTATATAGATTCTGAGATTTATGTGGTAACTCAATACCCTTTTTAAAGGGGCAGTAATCTCCTGCAAAATAGACAGCCCTTTAAGATTGTGGCATTCGCTTTATTTTAGCGTGAAAAGTTGCCAAGTCATATAATTACCTAGTTTACTAATGAGTGCAATCGTTTTAATATCTTATATCAAGGGAAGGATTTCAAATAGAATTATATGAAAAAAGGTAATTGTTTCGTATGACTATAACATTATAGTCATTTGTAGAATATGTATAATGTTTATAAGTAACTTACCTGTTTACGAGTACCTACTTAATTTAATTATAATATCTAATCTAAATTATAATACAATACACAGTTGAGGACCTTGCATTTCTTAGTTGATTTTGATATAATTCTGTACCTGATTTTCATTCACTATTAAATGGGATATTTTGCTTATCAATTCGTTAAGAAGCACCCTGCTGTATGCATCCTAATCCGTGGAACATAAGCGGTAATCCAATTGGCCTAGGCCAATTGACACTACCATAGTTTACGTCAGCAGACCCATCCGATCCTTTAAAATTACAAACTGAACAGCTAAACATGTGCGTAATAGCTTGTTATAGAATATCTGAACATGTTTGATTTGACTTTGCTGTTCAGTAAATAAAAATAAAATTATTCATTTCATTCATGTACGTGTAATGTTACTGACGCGTGGTATGTCACATTGAATTGTTTGTTCGTACAACACAAAAGAGTGTAGTACCCTACCACGTACTATTTGTATGTACGCAATATAAGAACAAAATAAATGTAAATATCCCGTAATAAATAGGCAAATGCAAATATCCAATACAATGTATAGTGCACCAATAATTGTATGTATTGGCATACTTCTAGTTGATATAAGCTTGTCTATGTATGTAGTTTTGTAGTTAACTATTTAGATGTAGGTAAACATAAAAGGTAGACAATGTAAATGTATTTCCAGAATGGGGTAACTTAACGTAATTACGATAATAATGTATATTGTATGTTAGCAAGTAATGGAATTACATATTGTGGAACTAGGGGATTAATTGATGTACCAATTTGCTAGTACAGATAAGTGTGATACATGAATGTGAGTATCGTGGTAATAATTAGTGTGTGGAGCTTTCGGTAAAATTATGCTAATTGCTACGTACGTGTTTGCTAAAAATTGTTACCTGTACCCAAATACTTAATATGTAATAAACATTAAGACGGAGCTGGTCTCTGGTCTCATACGATTTTATATACACCGAACGGAATTCTTAGATCGCAATGAATATAATTCTTAAAGTATTTACACGAATTAGATACGACCTATATTTTAGTACCTTATTTATATAACATAGATCAGAATATCAGAAGCGTCAGTTTTAAGAATTTATTTACGTAATTACACTCGTAATTCTACATAAATACATACTGGATGGATATTACATAGGTCCGCAATACTTTGGTATATAAATGTAACATTAAACAATATACAATAGTTATACCACTCTAAAACTGTAATTTAATGTTGTATTACAATTACATATTGCCATCTAACAGTTTTATTCATGTACGATATTTCTTAGCTATACATTACAAACTTTCTTTCGATTCTATAGTAAATACGAGAAACTAATTCGAACTGTATAGATCAATTAACTGGCTTAAATTCACACGCATCATGTTGGTCACTATTACGGAAACAAACATCAGCAGTTATAATTATATGTACTTTATGCAATTGAACAATTAATTATAATTGTAGTCATTCTTAATGTATGCATTTGTATGAATTGCAATGTGAAATGATATGTGAAATGCCAGATATGGGTATCGGTTGCATTACCTACTATGTCAAACAACGTCCCTCTGCCGTTCCAGTCTAGTAAATATTGTTAGTGAAACAAAAGAATATACATACAAAGCCAAAATTGTATTATTAGTCAGCCTGCCCCGGATCATGATAAGTCAGTATTTAAAATTTTGTGCACTATAGTGCCCCAAGTTTAAACTTCATGATTATGACATGGACATGGGTAGGTGGAGGATACTGAATGTAATATAATATTTAATTTAATGTACTATTAATCCGTAATTGTAGCTTAATTCCTGAGTTTAGGATGAATTTGCAAAATTGGCATTACTAATGCGTAAAACCGAATTCCATAATTGTGAATTTGATATCCCAGTCCCACACGATCGTGGTTCTAATACAAACTGTATATACCTACTACTACCTACACAAAAAGTGTGTCTGAATGAGGGATATTTACGTAACTTACTTAAAGACACACTACGTCATAAAGATGTACTTAGTCTATCTTAAAAAACGTTCAAAGGAGAGAGACTTACTACAACTTAATTACAAGTTACAATGATAACACAATTCATACAAGTCACGACATGAAAAATAATACCATGAAGTAAAACATTGTACCGAATGCAATTATTATTGTACTAGGTAAGACATCTTACATTAGCTTACACGTTCGTTTGTAGTGCACCAAAAAATTAATAGCCAATAGTAATTATGCGCGAAAATTGTCTTAAAGCACTTTACATACGAATATTACACAATAACAATATGATTCGACAAACCTGTAGTGCTATGACCTATACTTCCGAATTAGGGAATACTGGTAATGGAGGGTTAGTAAGCAGTAAAAATATGTATTTTGTCACTACGTGTTGACCAGAGTATCTCTAATACATGCTGTAAACATAAGAAATGCCCATTGTTCTAATTGTAATTGTAGCAACTAAAGCTAAAGAATACTACATTTAAGGGCACAGTCCCTGGACTCGTAATTTAACGAGTCGTAAATAATATATGATTACCATTACATACAAATATAACATAATGGTTTTAAGCATTGCAATGAATACTTTTTCTTATGAGAAGTCTTATGAGGAAACTTTTTCTTATGAGAAGTCCAATCTATGAAAACAAAACTCCCGTGAACGGGACACTTAATGAAGAAGTTCTTGTTCTTGTATCTGGAATACTGTAAATCTGATATAACCCGAGAGACTAATACTAATTGAGTCGCACACACCTATACAGTTATATATGTACACATCTAATAGTTTTCTCTGTTTGTTATCAATAGTAGTAATATGTAAAACTACATTATTATATACAACATAAACAATCCTGGTACATATTTTAAGCAGAAACTAGTACCTATCTATATCTAATATGAAATAATAACTATGTATTTTTAAATCTATTAAGTAGCTGCCCACACATAATGAATTAGTTGCAGGACAAGTTTATGTGTGAAAGTAATTACAATTATTACAATTACATAATATAGTAAAAGACTTTATTTACTTATAAGTGATGTACTTATGCCATTGATGTCAAGTTCATATTCAATTAATTATCATGATACTCAGTTTCCCTATTAGGGTCTCAAAATAAAGTGTTTTGATAAATGGGAAAACACAGTCATTGTACATCCTGTTCCTTGTATTAAGTGCACATGTAAGCCTCCAACCTTAATAACTGTTTTAGTTGTTTGCTGGAAACATGCAAAACGTAATCTTTTTATATTTACTAAGTAAGTAAGTCCCTTGTTGTATCAAGACAAGATATTGAAATGTTTTGCGTAAAATATGCTACCATTAAGCATTTTAAGGGTTGAAAAAGGCCCTGGGCTTATTTGTAAGATAGACAAATCATAGCAATAGAGTTGTAAATAATATAGGCACAAATATAATCAGTCAAACGTGTAACCATATATAGGAAATAAAATGTCTATAAATGTTATACAATTATAAAAAGATGCAAAGGATAAAAATTTGGAAGGGAAAGTACAATGAATATGAAGTTAACTCAAAGGATTTTAAAGTGCTAGAAAATGTAATGGAGAAAGTTATGTTATGAAGAATTGTCTTAATGGAGAACAAAAGCGAAATGTTCAAGCAAAAGTAATCGGCTATGTAGCTAATTGTTTGCCACCACAGTCGTCATCTCTCACACCAGTTAAATTGAGTTCCACAGCCAAACGCGTGTTAAATACAGCAATGAATTTTTTGAGCAAAATAAATACTAATAATACAAATATTCATCATTACGAACGTTTGTTTGATTACTTTTGGATTTAAAGATCTGTGTATGGATTGCTAATGTTATGTTGGAATAAAAGATCCTGACATTGATTTGTTGTTTGACTAATAAATATTTACATTATTCTGCATAATATATAATGCATAAAAATATTAAAAAATATCCTATAAAGCAGTGCAAAAGTGCAATCGCATGAATTTTGTTCCTCATGAATATGACCCTATCAATATCATCAAGTCGAAACTATTAAAGCGTTGGTATGTTGGTACGTTGTTTTACGCTTAATTATGGCATTTAGAAGGACATCGTGCAATTTTATGATAAGATATTCATTTAATGCTGACTTTCACAATACATTTTCACAAAATATTCTTTAACGATACATTATTTTCAAAATTTTCATTATAGCGTGCTATAGTTTAGACAAATTTTCTACATTTTAAATTGTGAAGCACCAACCATAATCAGATTGTACAAAGTTACTTAAACCGATAAGATCAAACCAAAAGTATTATTACCACTCTAAACTATTCTGTAAATTCAAAAAGCTTAATGTTTAAGCACACGTTATCCATATCCAATATCTTACCATTACACAAGTAGTAGTTGTCTAATATACACACACCTATGTAGTGAGTACCTAGATAATTTTATTAGAGTTGTAGTAGTGACAAGATTTAGGATAGTGCAAAATTTAGTCACTGTATTGACTGATTAAATGGTTTTACAAAGGCTTTACAAAATCAAGCCTGTTTGCGTTTCTAATTTTGAAACTGTTGTGTAGTGTAGTAGCTAATGTAATCTCGTCATTTATCAAAAACTAAACCTCTGTACGTTCGTTCCCATCGCTCGAATTTTAATAAACCACCGTTATGTTTAAACTAAAATTAAATGTATTAGACACTAGAAAGGTAGACACAGTTTATATCTATTAGTTTTGATATCCGTATGTCAATCGTCAATCAAACTCCATTATAAGTAAGTTGCGCTTTGTGCTTCTCAACATATTGAGGGTTTTCTACCTATACTTAAATCCAGTATTAAACAATAGGACTTGACAGCATGTCAAACTTAGAAAACTAAACGATAGTGTCATAATACAGATAAACAGTAATATACTAGAGTTCAGAAAACATCACAAGTAATGTCTATTTAATTGACAGGGAATGCCATCGTACCAGTCTAGCTAAGGTATGTATGATTTCTATAATTCTCGTTGTCTATAGCATTTTAGTAAGTGGGCAATCAGAATAAAATACGGAATTCCAATTTAAACAACCTAAAATCTTAATCATATACACACGCAATACAGTGCTATCAGACTCAGATATATTTAACACGTATGCGTAAATACAGTACAAAATATTATCCATGCATACTTTTAATGTATTTACATACTACTAATATGTAAACTAATACAATTTATATTGTTGTTACATATTAACATAGAATAATTTGGATCTTTCACAGAAACAGAAACTATCGGTATGTAGTAATTAGTTCAGTTTCAATTGATGTTAACAGTAGTTAAATACGAATCTTTTCATTAACCAATATTTATATCATAAATACAATGGTACCACTAATCGCAAAACAGATTTAGAGTACGTACACTTCTTACTTCTTGGGTTATAATAATTGTAACTTCTAATCTTCTAATTATAATCGAGCATCCATAAGTACAGGGAAGCAAATACAGTAAATACACAGAAGAGTGCTACCAAATAAAGTTAAACCAAGATTTTGTAGTTACGTATATTGCACAACACAAACACTCGCCTACCTAGGTACACAATACACTATATATATTTTCTGTTGATAAAATAGGACTTTCAAGAAGGCCAAACTAAGGACATTCTCTCTTTACATTTGTTGGGTTGAGTTTCCGTTCCACGTAGCCTTTTCATCGTCCGAATCACTTTCTGATGTCCTCAGTCGATGAATATTTCCTTCGCTGCCTCGGGAACTGTAAGGAGTTTAGAAGAGGCACCATGATATTATTTGAACGAATGCATTTCATAAATATACATTTATTAATGTGCGTCGTGCAGAGATTTGAAGAGTCTAAGGTAGGCTTTTAACAAAATCAGATAATTTTAAGTGGAGAGGTCATGTAATGTAAAACATTAAAATTCGGAAAAGTTGCATGTCCGATTTTTAACTTATTCAGCCCCATAACAATCTTTTAAAGTTTCTAAGGATGTTTGGGTGATGGGTTTCGCAACCTCCTATAGGTCTTAGTCTTGTTGGGTTAGGAGCGTCTTACAAAATGTTTTGAACCCTTGTCCCCCCTCAGTCAAAAGAGCTATGAGGTCAAAATGAAATAAAATTGATGGTAACTCAAACATTAATACTGCACTGCACAATCATATTATGTGGGTTGTTAGCTGTGAATGTAAATGTTAGCAGTGCAGATTAGGTAATTGCGTTAATTTAGAACAAACAAAAAGCTCACTTGTCAGTCTTCGGTGAATTTTTATTACTGTCTTTTGCCTGGGGTTCTCCACTCTGGGGACTATTTTTCGATGTCCCTGAAGTTCCCTGGGAACCAGAACCGGGAGCACCTCCAGGATTATCACGCCTACTGCCACCCAAAGTGTTTCCTCTTCGACTTGAAGCTGATGTAGAAGCAGAAGGTGCCGGAGGAGGAGCTATTGCTGCACGGAAGTAATTTAAAATTAGAGATAAAGGGTAAACTACGTATCCCAACAATGCTGTAATAAAAGTCCACATGTTTGTAGTAAAATTTCCTCCTATTGGACTTCTTGCACCACCGAACCCGCTAGCCTGTTAAATCACACATTTGATTAATGTATTATGGAACAGATATCTGAATTAGCAAAGCTACTTATTCACACATGTGCAATACCGTATTTCTAATAGAAATATGGAGAATATCTCACATGGGTGACAGCAACTTTCGTTATTCAGCCGTCTTTTAATATTTTTCAAAAAAACAACTTACAGGTAAAACCAGAAGTGCTGCTGATGGGATTAAGCTTAGTTGTTGCAACGACAAGTTGTAGTCAGCACTAGTAAACTCTCTCCTAGGATAGGCAATCGACAAACTAAATTCCCTGCAAATAAAAAGATGAAAATCCTTATTAACATTCACGTCACAATGCATTTAGAAACTTCAAACATTATTACTTCAATTCTGACAACTTACTTGAACGCTACATGGTTGTTCACAATAAGAAAATTACGAACATGACCCAGAGTGTCTTCTTTTTCAAATGCATGTGTCTGTGAAGACCCGTCAGGCATTCTAAACTGTAGGCGTGCTTTTCCGCTATAATTGGCAGGAGATGTGTAAGTTGGCTGACTGGAACTGGATACAGATCCAGAAGCTTGAGATGGCTCTGCCCCATCATTAATGTATGACACATTGCTTCTGGCATTTCTTTCAGCTCTATCTTGAGCAATCTGCTCTCTTAAACGTTGCCGTAATTGTTGCTCTTGTACTTTATCCTTCTTCCTTTCTTCTAAAGCTCGTCTAGTTTCTTCCTCATCTTGCCATCGCTTAAGTTCGGCCATACCTTTCCCTGCAACTCTTCTTTCTTTTTCCATACGTTTAGCATCCTTACAAAATAATACACATTGATAAATTCTTTTAGAAGTAGCTTCTATCAAGTTAAATCCCTACATTAATAGTTATAACTATTATGTAATGTACATTAATAACAGTATTCCTTAAATGTAGTTTCTAGTTAAAATGTTACCTCTTTTTCTTGTTCCAATTTTTGTTGCTGTTTGGCAAGGGCTAATTTTCTTGCTCGCTCAATTCTTTGTTCCAAGCTTAACTCTGGCTCGTTCATGGCTATCTCCGCAGCGGAAACTGCATCATTGGCTGCAGTAAGACTTGCACTATCTACATGTTTCGAAGTGCCAGCATTAGCTGCATCAGGTGTAGCACTTGCTTGTCTTACACCCGGCATATCTACCGGAAGTCCAACAACATTCCGATGACGATATAGTGCACCGCTGAATCGTTGACTAAGTTCGTCAGCAGACAAAGCTTTGGTAATTATTTCGACTGGTACTCCTTTGTCGGTAATGCAGTATATTGATGGAGAAACAACATTTGAATCTATAGCAAATACAACGCAGTTTTATTATTAGTTATTAGTTAGCATGTTAGCGCAGAGTCCGAAATGTGGCGCAAAGTCCCTAAGCTATTTTGGCTCAACTGAAAATGACTATAATATTGGTTAAAGTAAGCCTTATGTAGCACAGGAGGAGTGAGGAGGAGGAGGAGTGAAATTGAGGAGGAGGAGGAGTGAGGAGGAGTGAAATGGAGGAGGAGGAGGAGGAGTGAGGTGGAGGAGTGAGTGAATGAGTGAGTGAGTAAGTGAGTGAGTGAGGAGGAGTGAGTGAAAGTCATAGAATAGGTATAATAGAGTACCTTGTTTGTTGTAAGCCAAGCTGATTGTGTAGGGGCTCATTAAATTGCACCCTGTTTGAACCCCCCACCCCCTGGCTTAAAAAACGCGAAGGGGCAAATTAAAATATCCCGATTGTGTACATAAGTGAATTAGCAAGTTGCTGTTGTATGAGTGTAAGCGAAATTAT
>JAQFYC010000468.1:0-55765 GCA_034694165.1 Tomocerus mixtus
CCGAATCGGAACGGTCTGCTTTTGATTACCGTTACGACCTTAAAGTCCACTATAGAAGTATTTGCCGACCAAGCCTCTAAATGAAGATAGACTGCCAAGTAATAAAATTCATAATCTTATACTAAGTGTTTTCAAATTAATTGCTTTATAACCACTACGTTGTATAATAATAGTAACAAGCCTTTCCGCGGTTTCTCTTACAGTGCTGATCGTTATTGATACCGCATAAGGGAGGCAATCCGGTTGCCCAAACGGGGCCCTCTACTTCAAAGTACTGAGATAAGCAATCACCTCGAACCGGAATCATCAACTCTGTGTCCACAAAGTCGACACGTATCTGTGTAAAAATGGAAGATAAATTATTTCAGCATTCAGGATCTAATTTAATAATAATGATAAGCCTGTGATTTATAGAAGTTTTCCATGGAACATATTCAAACTCTAACAATTTACTCAAAAACTACTTAGAAATAATAATATCACTAAGGCAAGAATATTAAATGCACAAATACACATAAATGAACATTGCACACATTCAATTTATACATTGCAATTTCCTGCAACATTTCTTTTTCACACAAAAAATGGAGCTACCATAAATGTAAACATATATGTTCCACAAATATGTCTACGTGTTTAATAAATAGTTTCTTACTTGGCATATATGAGGACTCGTAACAACCAGTCGAAATTTGCAGTCCGGCCCACCGATATCGTCATCCGGGTAATTTTTGTTGACAAAATTAACAACCAGGTCATTTCCAATGTCCCCACATCTATAAACTTTAATTATAAATATTGCATTGGGAAAGACAAATCATTAATTTGAATCAATACGCTCACTCTAACAAAAAGTATTATACTTATTAAGCAATCAGAAAAAATGTGCTCCTCTGCCGGTTATACAGAAACTTTTAAGTTTGATAGATATACCAGAGTCGAGGAGTTTTTAAATAGGTATATCAGTAGGCAATAGGCACAGATATGCAAATTACATAAAAGTCTAAAATTATTTTTAAGTAGCTGCATGTTAATAATATATATGACAGGAGACCAAAACAAAACGTTTCACAAAATGTAGAATGGTATTAACAAGGCCTTGATATGCGTCAAACCGAAGGGGCCAAAACCTAACAAATGTTGGGCTGTCGGGAGTCCTAACGAAGGCTCGAATGGTCATATCGGAGGAATGATTTTTCAAAATTAGAGGTCACAGAATATCAAAGGCCACAATGAACCATTTTTAAAGATTTTTGTGATAAACCCATCGCTCGAAAAAACTTCTGATATTTGAAAAAACTGACCATTTTAGATTTTCACGAAATCTGCAGGAAAACTCAGTTACAGTTATTTGGTGAATTTTGAAGACGAATTAAGGGGATATAAATTTAGCTTCGCCCTAGAAAAAGCAGAATATCTCTGAAAATGTTGCATTTTGATCAAATTTGACATTCTTTGATATCTAATATTGCAAAATCGAAATTTCCCCGATATGACCATTCAAGCCTTCATTAGGAGTCCCGTTAACACAACCTTTGATAGGTTTCGGCCCATTTGATTTGACGCATATCAAGGCTTACCTTGTAAGATTTTTTAAAATATATTTTTGGGTAGGAATTACCTTTCGGATAAGCTAATGATTTTGAGGATCTTGTCGTTTTAGATAGATGAGTCAGTTCGGGAGGTTCTCTCAAAATCCCAGAGCGAGGTAAATGATGACCGAAAGTGAAGCTTACGGAAGTAATGTTGAGGAGAAACCAGAAACAGGAAAGAAGAGTAAGAGGTGATTTTGGAAACAGAACTTGCACTATTTTGTGAATGTAAAAAGTGAATTGAGTTGAGCGGAGGCTGCGGAGAAGCATTGTAAAACTAGAAATGACTTGACTTACGTTCTTTGAGTGAAGTGAATGAACCTTCTTCCTTGTCGATTCGCATCTTATCTTATCTTGTAGGTAAGGTGAGACAGAATGTTATTTGTAAATTGTAACTATCTCTTTGTTGGATATAAACTCATCGCAAACGCTAAACCTACAGGATCGCTATACGTTACTACAACTTACATTTACTTTACATACATTTTCCCCTCATATACATTTACCTAACATGTACGTATGGTATTAATGTGTAGGTATCTCGTATTTTTGTAGCCATAATGCATTAGTTTCCATGGAACACAACGATGTGTGTGTTTAATGGGAGAGTGCAACCTACTATAGAGTAGAGCCGCACTACCGCTCAAGCCACAGTGGGCTTACTTAGCAGTGACTCCCGTAACAGTGACTTTGTTGTTAATATAAGTCAGGAGGCATGAGACTGTCATTTTTAGAGCCATAAATGGAACACCACGATGCTATAAGACCTTCAATCCGCTCACCTGAAAAATGCATATCCCATCCTCATCTGATCTCCCATAATACAGTCATCCAGTAACGTATTTTCGTGAATGTCACTATATGGAATCCAAATCTAGAACGGGTGCGTAATAACTGGCATGTAACTCGACAAAATTTGGCAGGGAATTGCTTTTAATTTCTTAGAAAGTAGCAGATAGTGGGTTGAAAATAGCAGACACAATTAGAATGTGGCTGGAAATAATTTAAAATTAGTCATGTGAATAAGTCAGTATTGTGATGTATGACAGGTTGCTTGTATAATCTTAGATGTATTATAAGTGCATGTACAATTATGCTTGGTGAGATTGGGTGTAGACAACAGGATGTATAGTGAGACACTACGTCTGTGCCTGAGTTTGTGTATCGTAGAGGGATTAGTTAGTAGTTATCTTACCCTGGAGAAATCCAGTACCTATAAAACCGACACCGCCAGATTCAGTGACTAACAAAAATGCTGGAAATAATAAAATATGAATATGATGTCAAAGTTCATGTGCCAAAAAAAACCAATCTTGTACCGGTTCTGGTCGGCAGCGCCCGCCCACACGTAATGGGTCAGGAGCGCCCCGCCCGCCCGCCCTGGGTCGCCGGCGCCGGCCCGTGGGTCGGGACCGCACTCTTCGCCCTGGGTCGCTACGCCCTCAACACTCTGGGCCGGCAGCGCCAGTGGGTCGCAAGCGCCCTCACCACCCTGGGTCGGCAGCGCCCTCACCACCCTGGGTTGGCAGCGCCTGTAGCGCCCGTGGGTCGCCAGTGCCCTCCCCGCCCTGGGTCGGCAGCGCCCGTGGGTCTGGCGCTGAGGAAGTCCTCACAGATTGTTAGCAGCCAGTATCGTATCGACAAAACGTTACAGTGTTCCCTACACTAATTAAACTTTGTGGATTACTAGTAGAGCCGTCCTTTTAATGTAAGTAAATAAATTAGACCTAGCACTGCAATGTAATAACCTGGACCTGTGTAGGCAAACTGCTTTGAAAATAAGTAAATAAAGTAATTATAATTATTGCATATAGATTTTAGAATATTTCCCCTTCAACAATAACAACGCTGCAAAATAATGCAGTAATCAGTAAATAGACAAGTATATTTACTATGCACTTTGAACTATCACAAGATTCTTTCATACTACTTGTCGAAGGTCGGGCATTAAATAAATGTAAACGAGAATAACCTATATTTCTTAACTTATAATAATGGTTTTATTTAATTCTTTTAGAAACATACCCATAGAACACATTATGGAGCATACAATTATAACGCAAATTATAGTGGTTAAACATCACATTTAAACATTACAGTGGCTTTTAGATTAATTATAGGTCTAACAAGAAAATAATTTTTTTCCGCGTTGAATATAAATCCCAATAAATTTAAAGTTTATAATTATCAGAGTAGTATTATATTATAGTATTAGCCGGAATCAGAATCTTACTTTATGTCAGATGTTACAAGGCTTTTAAGTAGTTACCCGTGTTACATTTATGGGGAAAGGTGAGTAGGAGCAATTACCCTTGTCAATATATTATAAGTCAAAGTAAGTGTGTGTTGCAGTTACATTTCGTAGTACTGTGCTGTGTATTAAACTTAAACGTATCCTATAACATAATATCTTCAAATTTAACTACCATGCATAAATATGCACTGTGGAGATAGGGGTCCTACTACTTCCACCAATTGAAAAGACCCTTCGCTGTTTTGTATTACGCAGGTGGCTGCTGACACCCAACCAGAGATCGCAGACTCTCAATTCACTTGAGAAGATTCGTAGCTCTCACTCACTCAATTTAAGTGAGTTAAGGGGTTTGAGTGAGAACTTAGGTTACGCTCCCTTGAGTATTGAAACGAATGAGTGCGAGGTAGCCATTTTACAAAATAAGTATTGATATAAAGAGTAAGAGGTAGCCAATTTACAAAATGAGTATTGAGGTAATGAGTAAGAATTAGCCATTTTACAAAATGAGTAGTTTGAAAAACAGGTGGGCATATTTAGAAAATGACTTGAGAGAAAGAGTGAGAGGTAGGTATTTTTAGAAAATGGGTTTTGAGAGAAAGTGGCAGTTAGCAGTAAATTCATGATGCCTGCCTCTCACTCAATATTTTAAAAAATTTCGATCTCTGCACCCAATCCCACAACATCAATACATTGTATGATCTTCATATATTTCACCAATTTCCCTTCGAAATAGAAGCAAGTTGGTCTACTCCAGCACCTCACACAGAGTAGTATAAAGTTATTACCATATTTTTCAGTTTTTTATGTCTCCAGTCTCTTCATCAGTAATCAGATCTTTTTTTAAATAAAAATTTGGCCTAACTCTAAAAGACACAAAATTTACATGCTTAAATCTACAATTTACGACAACTTTTCTACACAGAATGACACACCACTGTAACACACATCCACAGTATACAACTCCCTACCCACCAAATGGTACTACCTAATTCATAACAAAGCTAACGTTGTTCATTCTGTTGACAGTCACCATTACTGTACTCCGCCCCACATTGGCCATGGACCCCGTCACGATAATACCATCCATGGCTATTGAACACCGCCGGGATTCGGATGCCTAAAATATATATATAAATAAATAAATAAAATATTATTACGAAATATCAAATTCTAATTGAAAATTGTAGACTTACGTAACGAAAACATTTGTCGGAATGTTTTCGGTGGCCATACCACGTGTCATCCCAAAACGCGTTGTGAAACATCCAAGAATTGATGGGCTCCGTATCCCTGTTCCACCTAATCCAAACCAGTTGCTTGCGTGGATGTAGTTGTAGGGTACCGACCTGCAAATGAACAATTTTTAATTCAGCCTTTGAGTATTGAGCTGTACCATTCAAATTGAAATCTCTATTTTTAAATTAAATATAAAGATATGTGCTGCGATGTGGTCAAGTTCAAGGATAAGCTAGCAAGTACATGATTTGATTTGGCTAAAAGCATTTTTATTGATAAGGAAATATTGAATGTACTGACTAACTTGCATATCTAATTTAATTTACGTGAACATTATGTTCCTTTCTTCTAATTACCTGAATTACCTTTACTCCAATTAACATTCAAGTTTATGTGATAACATGAAGTGACCCGGACATTGTTTGTAATAGCTAAAAACGACCGAAACGCTAGGAATAAGTACGTTGCGTTTTACTTATTGTATTATAGATTTATGCAACATAATCCTGAATGTTAGTTTAGAAATTTACTATACATTGCTCTTTTTCTAAGCTTGACTTATAATTACAAAAATCCATTCTGGAGTCATACTCTTGTGTCATGAAATACTGTTTGATGCTTCTACCCAATAATATGGTCAGTATCCATCCCAGAGTCAAACTCAGGTACCATGAAATACATTTTGCAGTATAAATGAACAATACATTGTATAAAATACATTTTTCTGTTTCGATCTATTGGGTTGCTCTTTAGCCCGCCCGAGTGCGCGAGGCTGGTTTAAGTAATCACTGACCACAAAAAGTTACCGCTCCAAGTTCTTCTCGGAAAGAAATATAGTTTATTTTCGTTTACGTTTTATTAAAATGCTTATTTCTTTGCTGTATTCAAATAGTATAAAAGATAGTATATCTACGATAAAAAATGCCCAGAGAAAATGTTCACTTTCGATAAACTTCCTTCAAATGCTGTAATTACAACAGCTTGGTATACATTATTTAAGTAGTATTGCAACTCAATGAAATGAAAATTTATTATTATTAGTATTATTCTATTATTAGTAGTATTTTTACTATTATTATTAGTATTATTCTATTATTATTAGTATTTTTATTTTTATTATTAGTATTATTACTATTATTATTAGTATTATTCTATTATTATTAGTATTATTCTATTATTATTAGTATTTTTACAATTATTATTAGTATTATTACTATTATTATTTTTATATTAGAAATGAGAATAACTGATAATAAAAATAGAATTAATATCTAGTAAACGGAGAGGATTGGTGTTTTTGAGCCTGTTTTTTACTATAAGCACTGCCAGGAATACTCTTTCTTTTGATATTTTCATTTGCAGTATACTGTAGTATTCGGTCCATTTACAATAAACCCCGGCTACTTGCTTTCTGCATTCTTTTGAATACCATTCAATACTAATGTCCCTTACTGACCTTCCCTTTTAGGTAATAAGGCCAAATAGAAATAATGCCCGACAGAAGAAAACCACAAGGAATAACAAGGAATTTACTGCTCTTTTCCGTTAGGTTATAAACCAAAGAAAAGTCCCTTATTGACCTTCCCTTTTAGGTAATAAGGACAGACATAAGTAAACTTCTAGGTTATAAAGGAAAGAAACATAAACGTATTGTGTCCCTTTCAGTCCTTCTCTTACTGGGACAACTTTCTATAAACTGAACTTTAATAATAAGCATCTCTGTTCTGTAGCTTGTGATATATTCTCAATCTTTATCATTTATAATTAGAATATAAACTCAACTTCAGGAGATCCAATATTACAATTTACTATTTGCCTAAATTAAGTGACTGGGCAAGTTGGCAAAATTACGTGTTTTTTCGTGATCTCCTAAATTATTTCACTCAATAGGTATTTATTATTATGAGTACTACGTAAGCTTGTATACATATGTACTTATCGATCAAAGTTTCAAAGACTAAGAGAGCATTCCTTTGATAAAATCAACCCTAAACTATACCAATAATTTTATATATACATCTTTTAGGTTACTTTCCTGGACTTGGTGATCGTTGTTCTTTGTATAAGCGCAAATATATTCCAAATCCAACTGGTCAAACGTAGGGGGACGGATGTAAACCTTTAGCATCCCATAAATAATGTTCAGGAAACTAATTCGTTTCTACACAACAAACGTAAGACTTCATAGACTTGATAAAAAAACAATACATTTAGTTATCTAACATATAAAAATCTTAACCTAAAATTATCATAACCTAACATGATGTAACCCAAGCCTAACCTAACCTAATATATCCGACAGACTTTAAGCTACCTTAACATTAACCTAATATATCTGACAGATATTAAACTTATTTCTTTCCTTTAAACGTTAAAGATTCTGGTATTCAAAAGCTGGCCTTGGACAATGTAGGAGAAGAAACGATTCCAATTCACAAGATCTAGTTTTCGCACGTAAATATGAAAATATTATGCGTGGTTTGTATATTCGTCCCACTTGTAGATTTTAATGTCATGATATTTGAGTCAAAATTCCAGCACACAATGTGAAAAGATTGTGAAAATTTATTCATAATAATTGAAAATTACTCTTATGTTTCAGATATTACGCATAATTCTGTGACTACATCATCCCCACTTCATCAGTAAGAATCATTCCATACTCAAGATGACCAAATTTGCAACAACGCTTATAATGAGTTACAATGGTTAATTAATAGTGACTCTAATGAGACTTTTTTAGAAAATTTAAAAATAACCCAAATAGAGGAAAAGCGAAAGTCTACTAAGTTAGATATTGATATCCCTACTGGTGGTTGAAGGAAAAATATAAACGAAAAAGTAGTCACTAGGATTATAATGATGCTGACTTTCTCGGACGAAAGCATTGTCCAGTTTGCCACAACTTTTAAGCATGTTACAGGAACTTATTCTCGGAATACATCCTAATTTTTATTATGATATGCCACAAGTTGGTGGAAATTCCGCTATTTTCAACTTAAATTTGGTAGGAAATGCTTTCAACATGTATCACGATTATTCTTCTAATTTAGAAAATGTTTAGAGACGTAGAAGGTCTTTTCAATAGTATTAGGAATCAACTTCCTCTTATCTTAAAAAATGGACAAACAATTCAATTCCTCCTGGCGCTACAATAAAGTATTATACACGCAGGACATAAGGTTGTGAAATCTCCTAAAAGCAAAAAGATAGAGAAAGACAAGTCTGGGATGTGATTACGTTCTCCTTTACAATTGATTAAGTCTCCACTTTTGACTCACCATTATACGATATTTTAAAGATTTCAAAGAAAGTAAAACAAAAAATAAGGAACTATCTAAAAATGACGTAGAAGTAACAAAGGTCTTAACAAAGGCCAGCAATATAGTACTTTTGTTTCAAACAAAAATAATATATGCCAAAGGCTAATTCAAAAGCATTAGTAAAAGATAAAAACATATATAAAGAAAAAAAAAGACGATATTCAAAGTTATTGAGTTCCATTACATATATATTCAATTATGATTACTTGCTTTTAGTAATGACAGATATTTAAACTGAATGTCATTTTGTTTATATTGCGCAAGATAAATAGCACAGCTTGCTTACAGTTTTACAAAGCATATTTGTAGATACTTTTAATGTAAGTTTTTAAAGTAATAGATTTTTATCTGTCAAAAAATGTTGTCGTACTCAGAAACATATCATTTACTATGATTGCAGTTATTGAGTCCTTATGTCTCAAATATCGATTTTTGCTCCAAAATACCAAAATCAGTGAAACTGTACAATTTCACAAACCCAGCGGTTTTTCAATTATTACTTTAAATTAAGAAGGCAAATATATTGATAATTATGTATATACAATAAAATTTCTAAGGATAACGCCCAAAAGAAATGATAAAACTCATTTTAAAATGTAAAAAACATTAAAAAGTTGGGAGGCAAAGCTTCCAAAAAAAAGCTTTAAAAAGGATGGTAATTTCTGAGGACAAAAAATTTAAATGTGCAGACAAATCGTATCTTTTAACACAAAAATGCTACTTCTGCCATAAGTAATTCACAGCGAAAAATGTTAATGCAGTTGTAAAACATCATGTTAACAATTTGCACACGCCACTGCCTGTAATATTTTGTCGAAAACTTACAACAAATTACTATACCTACTACTATTATAAGTAAATTAATATTACATTATGTGAAGGTGTATATTCTATACGCCTAATGCATTTACCATGTTCAGTCATGACACAAGGTTAGTATATATACTTCCTCTAAGGTTGAATAGGTATATATTAAGTATATATGCAGAAAACATTAACAGTCAGGAGATAAATCAAAATATTGAGTGGCTGGCAAGCTCATTGCTTACCAGCCACTTCTGTAATATCTATACGTACATTAATAGCATAAAACAATAAATACCTACCAATAATATAAGGAGCAAATTGGCGTATTATCGCATCTATCCGACGCACATATACTTAACACATTCGAGGCTTTTATTGCCCGTTAACTGTTGAGTTGTGTTAAGGCCGTTGACAAAACAAAACTGGCGACCCTGCACACACCGAATCTGACGCCTACGGCTTCCCGGGCTTTAGGATTCCCACCAAGAGAAAGGTTATTTTCTTTAGGCTCATCCCGGTGGGTTCCTCAAGTAAACAGTTTACTTAAGGAACCCACTAAGGAAATGTGATTGGTACTCTGCAGACAGACTTTATTTCATGCTTATGCATTGGAAGGTAGCTTTGCTTGTGTTGGTGTTTGATACTACTTGAAAGACAATGATGTAGAATGCTTTATGTATGTTGGGGCAACATCAGTCAGTTTCTATATATATAATTTGAGGAAATAGATTTTTCGGGAGAAGCGTCGACATGGGCGCTGTGGTCCGAATTCTGATATTTTATTCGTCACATTTACTTAGAAAACCCGTGTCTTTCCGAATATGTAACCCGCACACCCCCATAGAGTTCCGGCCACCCCCACTTTTTTTTAAATATAAACATAAATGAAAAAAGTGACGAATCGCTTTAAATGTGTTGGAAAAAGGAATTCAAATATGAATCTCAGGTTACCCCATACATGTGGCAATGTTAGATTTTTCTGGAATGTTGTTCTAAATGTGACTAATGGGCATTATTTAGTTATGGATCAGGAAGTTATTATTAGTATTAGTTAGTAATTGAAGTAGTTCATTTCCAATATTGTAGATTTTAATAGCGTATTGTTTTGCAACAGTAGTTCTAGAACAATTGCCGATGAACTTCAATGGTAAAATGAAGTAAAGTAAAATGTACTAGTAAAACGAACTGCTTAATTACAGTCGAATCTATCAAGTGGTTTGTCAAATATAATAAGTAAACTACTTTTTTACACTTTACTTACGTTTACTTTTTACCGTTGTTTTATAAAGTATTTCGTTATTGCATACTATTTCATGCTCTTTTAAAATGATTTATTTAGTTATTGGATCAGGTAGTTGCATGAAGAGTAGGATAAATACTTCGTCCTTGGTGTATACTTATCTATGTACGCCAACGACTAAAATATATGGAATAGTATGTAAATAGATGGAATAGTGCGTAAATAAATGGAATAGTACGTGAGTAGATGGAAAAGTATGTAAATATATATAACAGTATGTAAATATATATAACAGTATGTAAATATATGTAATAGTGTGTTAATATATGGAATAGTACATAACTATATTTAAGGAATAGTACGTAACTATATGAAATAGTACGTGAGTAGATGGAATAGTACGTAACTATATGGAATATTACGTGAGTAGATGGAATAGTACGTAACTATATGGAATAGTATGTAAATATATGGAATAGTATGTTTAATATATGGAATAGTATGTAAATATATGGAATAGTATATAAATAGATGGAATTGTATATAAATAGATAGAATAGAATATAAATAGATGGAATAGTATGTAAATATATGGAATAGTATGTAAGTATATGGAATAGTGTGTTAATATATGGAATAGTACGTAAATATATGGAATAGTACATAACTATAAGGAATAGTACGTAAATAGATGGAACAGTACCTAAATACATGGAACAGTACGTAAATAGATGGAACAGTACGTAAATAGATGGAATAGTACGTAAACAGATGGAATAGTGTGTAAAAGTAATAAGTATTTGTGGAATGTGGGCCAACTTGATGTGGGCTGTTGAGCCAATTTGATGTACACTCCCTCGATTACCTTTAAAAGCATACATGCCTGCATTGTCAAGCTCCGCCTTTCCTCTGCTTATCCCTGCACAATGGACTTATTGTTGGCACAACAGGGAATAGCCATGGCATGATGGATTGTGATTTCATGGATAAGGAAGGGATCCTGCTCTGCTAACCTAGCATGGCTTAAAATATCTTGGAGACACTTTTATGTATAGACTACGCACTCTACATGTAGTGCTTTTATTCACCAATGTGCAAAATATGAATCAAGATTCACGCCCAAAAAATATCCGACATACGCGTGGTCTCCAATACGCATCCGCGCTGCGCGCCTTATAGCGTGGTTTAGCCTTTTTTAGTATGTCGGATAACTTTTTGGGTACGAATCTCGATTCATATTTTGCACATCGTTAGCTGACAGGCACTGTAACGTTCGAATTCGCATTCATGTATTTTGTAATGCATACATATAGCTATAACAATTTCGCAGTAAGTTGTCGTAGTCATTCGTAATTACTTGCTACACTTTAGTTTGTTTTGTTTGAGTGAGTCAAGTGGAGTTATGTAATGTAGCTAAGCTACGGGGACACAACACATTAGAAAGAAGGCTAATGTTTGTCAGCGAAATTCGACTATATGCTTGCACATAAATGTAAAAAACGTGTGACTTGCCGAGACGACACTCTCAACCGAAAAGCCGTTAGCCAACAAATGAAGTCATGGTCAAGTGCAAGTACTTTGCTTTGATTTCCTCTACCATTTCTTTATCTGCAGTTCCTACTCTAAAACTTTTCGGTTGTTGATTTTTATTTTTACTGCTGCACGCCATAGCCCTTTTGTTTGCTCCCTCTGTCCCCGGATTGTCTTGTTTTATTTTGAACTGAACTCAGTGCAGCGTTATCTACTATTTAGCGAACAAATTGTGCGTACAGCTAATTATATATATAGCTTATTTCAGTAAAACAAGATGCATACCTACATACAAAACTACAAAAAAAGAATAAATATACAGATAATTCTTACTGAGGTGTATGTAAACAAAAGCGTAAAATCGAATTGGCGGAAGAACAGACAGAAACTGGCGGAACTGCCAAATTAACCAAATTTGGAGAATATGCAGAAGGTAGTTGTGGACAATGGCGGAACAAAGTAGAAATGGCAGAAAATTGGTAGTAAGATACAAAGGCGTATAGTGTGACTAATTTTAAAATTGTTTCTGCAATATTCTACTTGTTTCTGCAAAATTCTCCCCATTCCAAAATTCTACGAAAATAAAAAAAAATATTTCTCCGCCAAATCCTGTCTAGTTTTCCGTCAGTTATTACGCACCCTAAACAAAACACACACATTAGGTCTAAGATCTGATAATGCTATTTATAAAGGCATTAATTAGTTAATTTAACTGATTGCTACGAAGACATCTAATGAAACAGTTGACTTTGACTCAAAATAGTAGTATAATGCAACGGTCCAGCTATCAACCAGATAAACTGCATTAGTATATCCTATGCTTACTTTTATCCTAACAATAGGTAGTGTACTATATAATATAGCTCTAGCAGATAATTCAAGACGCTTTGTCGTTTGTTATCGCTGATTTAAGATAAGTGGAATGGGTTATATTTAATGGTACCATAAAAAACTCAGTTTGCCGTAACTTTTTGACTTGCTTTACCATAATTTTATTCATTATATACTAAAACAATATCCAAAAGCCATAAGAATACTAATCGCCTATAAAAATACTACTTTCCCATAACTTTTGGTGAAATACCATAAGAGACCCGATATTAATGGATAATTTATTACAAATAATCAATTAAAGATCAATAATTACTTATTTAACCAATTAAAAAAACGTTTAATTATTGATTATTTGTAACAAATAAATCATTAACATAGTTTTTCTTAAGGCAAAGTTATGGCAAAGTAAGTAAAAAAGTTACGGAAAACTGAGCTTTTTATGGTGCAATTAAATATAAGCCAAGTGGAATTAGCGAAAGAAAATACACAGTGCTATTCATTCTGTTGTATTATTTTTTCATTTTATCTCAATTTTTAATTAGTACCCATATGTACCTATAGCATTATTAGCTTATGTATATGCATAAACTGGCTGATTGTTCTCCTTCGCAACTGGGTTTTGCATCTAGATATTTTAAAACATTTTGTAGAATTATATCTAATATATGCATGTATACTTATTAAATATTGTATGTATAATTTATTACAAACTGTGTCTATAGTTTAACGATTAAGTAATACATGCACTCCTTTAACAAGATAAAAACAAATATATTTACATTTTATTTATTCGCAACCGTTTATAAGTAATTATACCATAAACTAGAACGATAACTTTATTACCAGCGAAGCTGAATATGGTTTCGTACAGTCCGTCCGTCTGTCCGTCCATCCGTCTGTCTGCCTTTAGGCAAAATGACGCTTACAGTTTTGGGCGGATTTCAACCAAACTTGGCATAAATGTTCATTGATATAACAGGACGGATGGCTATGCAAATGGGGTCAATCGGTCAACGGGTCACTGAGTTAGGTCAATTTGAAATATACATGGAAGATAGGGAAATCGACGAAATTTGACCAAGTATTTTCCCCTACAAATATTTTTGAACTTTTTGAGGTAAGATCGGATTTACACATTCTGAACATTTTTGTCTCTTTATTTTTTTTTTACATTTTCGAAATATTTTCAAGAGAGTTGTCTGGGCATGGGCATTATAGTAGAGGGTTGCATGGGCATACGAAATATGAACTTACATTTAATGCATGCAGTGTGCATACAACAATGGCATACGAGAGGTGTAGCATAAATGGGAGACTTTTCATTTTTATATATTTTTGTAACTTTTAAACGGTTCAACCTTTTTGAATTGTGTTCACGGATTTCAATGCAAGGATAAGTTTTACTTTCCCACACTGCCCTAACTTATTGGGGCGATGTGAGATTTGACCAAAAACGGACTGTATTATGTGGGGCGATGGGAGATTCGACTAAAAATGTACCTTCGCTGGTCATTTATAGTGGTTAGTATAAAGTTTATTAATATTAATATCACTAAATAGCACATACATTGATACAATTATATTCTACTAACATTCAGTAGGTATAGGTATCTACATTATACCGTAATCTTGCTTTAATGGTGTATTATTTCCTTCCAGGTAACATATTTATTACATACCAATATAAAATTTCTAACTAATGATCGAGTAATAGCTCTTAATAGCAGCGCAATGAATTGACAACAAAAAGGAAGAATGAATTTCTAGTAGCGCCGTCAAATAAATATATTCACAGAAATTCGTTAAATACCGTTATGTGAGTATATAGAAAACAATGAAAGGCTTTTTATGAGCAAGAATATTAAGGACATGCAAGACTCTAATTCTGTCATAAAATAATTCATTATCTTGATTGCCCACAATTGTATTTCCCTTGTTGCTTTTAAGTGCGGCAATCTGCCATCTGTATTATTAATGCAACGCGCAACAGTTTACTACGTTTTCTAGCACTGTAAATAGGATTTGTGTTTGACAAACATAAATACATTGCTTTATTTAATACATGGCTAGGGAAGGAGTCGAAATTATAACCTATAGGCTACCTAATTGTTCTTTCTTCAGAGAATAAGAAAAGCACCTGCAGTGATTACAGCCACAGACCTCATAAAACGGTTGACGCTATTAAACTGCCTAAATGCAAGGCAAATTGAAATATGATAAGACAAAAGAGCAATGCAATTAAAATTACACATTCGCAACCCTAATAAACATAATCAGGCTACAGGTCTGCGGTCTGCCTGTTTGGAAGTTGACACTAGACTATAGAGAATTTCATGAATTCCTTGAGTATGCCTTTGTTATGCATGGCATACAATGAGGGGCTTTCTAGTAATCGCATTCTAATCTCCAGCTCCAGTCAGAGTAAAGAGCTCCAAGCAAAACAACAGTTAGGCCCCATACCAGACTTAAAACTGCAGGGGATTTTCACTTTTTAAATATCAAAAATACGTACAAAAGAAAGTTATAAAATATTGCCCAAATAACTTATATTCTGAGTTATTTATATAACTATATCATATTACATTAACATATACATCGAAATAAATGAAGTAATAATCATAGCAAACAAGAAGGAACAACCAAGCAACGTACATATGGATATGTACTCTAATATGTAAATAGCTATCCTTTTATGTAGTAAGTTATTGTCACGAGTTTCTTCCGTTCTGATTTTATATTGCAAATATTATTGCGAATATGAATGGGTTTCTGCTAGATTGTACTACTAATATGCTGACTAAAAATCTGCTAAGCAACTTGTCATAATATACGCACGCATACGCATAGTAATATGAATGCACATACTATATTATGTATTTGTGTTGTTGAAAATGTTGCAAAAATGGCATAGCTGAATAATATCAAACTTTTTCAATAGAACAAATGATTGGAAGCTTGCCTTTAAGAACGCCAACCATAAGCAAATCTCAGATTTGTGGAAATATTTTTAAACTAACAAAACGAAAAGTAAATAAAATGAGTTTTGCTAACCATTAAGGAAGTCTACTAAAACCCGAGCATTACAGAAGGTATATATTAACTGTTTACATATGGGGCTATATAACACACTAAAATATGTAAGTACATACATATTTATATACGTGAACTTAAGCACAGCAAGTTAACGACAATGACACACGGCACACTACATACAGTAAAGTCAAGAGTAATAAAAGCAAAATATGGCTGGGAAAACTTTTTGCGGATGAGTGTAATGTACCTAAGCAGCACAGAAACCGACGCGAGACGACCGCAATGACGTCCACAGCCCAGATTCTTCTGGCTTTATGACCAATAGTTGTCATCGATAATGTATTCACACACATTATTAATATAAAATCAATAAACTGTGAAATTCCAACACGAAAATTAGTAAAAATTTCATAGGGAACACTTTTGCTTTGTATTCGCGTCATGTTATATCCAACTAAATAGCAGTAAGAGCCCAAAGCAAAAGCAAATGGAAGATTAGTATCACAAGGACAAAATCACATGCATTCATGCATAAGTAGTAAAATATTCATAGAATATTAGGTAGATATTTTTTATGGGGTCTCATTTTATTCCTATAAGTTACACTTATACTTAATATGATAACATTGGCGTATTTATTATGAACATACGTATATTATGCTTTTAGACAGTTAGCAACGGATTGTGACCTGCCGGCTATTTAGTTGAGGCTTTTTAAAAAGCATATCTAAGGATAAATTAAATACCTGAAGTAGGTATTCAAATTGTAGTATTAGTAGATTAGTACATGTTACCTTCCTCTACTATACTACGATTATAAAGCAACATTTGGCATGGTTTCTATAAGTAATACGTCGTGGTTCTTTTTATAATGTTACGTGTGTACAATAATATTTAGTTATGTAAATACAATATATACTACAATAGCTACTTTGTAGCTAGTCTGTTTTGTTTGTTATGTTGACGTTGTGCACGTGCAATTCTTGTTATATCTTATCATCTTATTAATAGCTTCTTTTATTAATGAGCATTTCACACGTGGTGGAGTGAAACGCTGACAATTCTAAAGCAGTTATGTTAAGAATGACTTACTTTATTGCATCCAAGTGGCCCTGGTTTTCTCTTAATCTACATAAATATTCGACTTCATAACAAATGCAAATAATTCCTACAAATATTCCAATATATTTATTAAAAATTTATTTATCGCTCGTCGTAAAATTTTAATTCATATAAATCCTTATACGTATCACCGAATGTGCCTTTATGATATTTATATGGACTTCTGCTCTGCATTTGAGAAAGCTAGGTTCAAGCAGCTAATTTACCTTAGTAAACAAATTTTGACTTAAAAATTGAACAGAGAAGTATTTTTTTAATATTAGTGGTGCTGTTTTAAAATGTAAGCATACACATATATAATCTGATAAACTCCGGATCCGAATAGTCCCATTCACCACAAGTGGAGTTTGTTTACTTATTGTGTAGGTTAATGTACCTAGGTCGTAGGCCTGTACTATATCGCATAAAGTAATTAGTACCTTACCTACTGGTTACTAGTAGGTATTTCATTATTTTGCATGGTATCTGAAATGTATTTCATACACTACTATACTTTGTGAAAGCTACTAGCTCTTATTCGCCTTACACTGGTACTGGCAAATACAATAGTTGAAATAGCATTTAACCACATGCACCAATGTTATTTCTTATTCTCGTTTCGTGTAGGTTGGCTAGTCATGTACTATGTAGTTAATATCATGTCGTGTCTAATATAATAACTTACTCCCCTGCCCTAACATGCACACTTTCTATGGGATGTGACATTGTGTACCGCGTTAACCGCGTGACCTTTTCACCCCCGCTTGGAGAATAATCCTTTTTTGAAATACAAACAGTGAGGATCGATTATTTTTAATTAGCTTAGATAACGCAAAACAAGGAATTCCATGAAAATACCAATTCGATGTGACGCGGTAAACGCGGTGTAAAATGTCACATCCCCTTCCTATACTCTACATGGGGAATTTTATTTTAAAGCAATAATTTAATAAAGTAAACTGACGTTGACATAGGTACGTGCTTACTGGGGTCCTGTGGGAGGATAACTATATATTTAATATATTATGTTGTTGGTTGGTCCAAAGTAGCGAACAGTTATGTTTTCATACCAGAGAGTTTAGGTAGCATCAAACGCTAAATATTAGGTATGACGGGCGCGGGTGGTATATTCTGTATTTAACTACCTTACAATGACTGGCTTTCCAGGGAGACTTGTGTAACTGTAATTAGTGTTGATTTTATTTATATTTATTTCACTAAAATTGGCCATAAAAATTGCACATATTTGTCACAATCGGTCAGACGCTTAAAGGCTTGAAAGGATTGCTAAAAGTACGAATCAATACCTATATAAGATTTCCGCATGTTGTTGCATAGTTTTCCTCATTTGTATTTCTTAGATCCATTATGGAAACAATAAACCATCTGATATTAGTCTGCCTCTTAAAATACGTGTAATTAAATGGGTAGTATATAATTTTGTAGAATGGACTAGCTTTAGTATGTACATACCATATCTCTACACCGAACATTACCTAGGCATTATTTGTACTAACTGTTTGCAAGTAACTGAGACTATCATTGCCTCAGGTGCCAAAAGTAGGTTGTGGCTTATGACAATAAAAATATTAAATGAGAACATTAAGTGTTTTAAAGTAATAAAATTGGCAATGTTTTCGTTTAATTTGACAAATCCTAATGCCGTCCCCAATGAGAAAAATCATAAATAAGTTCCTAAAGGGAAACTAGGTTAACTCTGAAGAGATTTGTTAAATTGTATTGCTGTGGAGTACAACGTAAGCAATTCCGCCTTCCGAAAGTATTAATTTCTACAATACTTTTCTGTAATATATTAGCATCATTAAATACATGCATTACTTACGTGTACTTCGGGCGGGTACTTCCTCTATTTGTTCTGCAAACTGCAAAGTACGTACAATAACATATGAATACGTTGCGTTGTATGAAGCAGTGCAGCATTTCTTCAATATTAATTATGTACATTTGCAGACGTGACAACTCATGGTTTGCTAGTTGTTAAGGAGGTGTGGACACCGGAGATAAGAACGGGTCACTACAATAAGTTAGGCATAAATGAGTAGCATATTCTGAAAGATAATAATCTTTTTGTCTAGGGGGCTTGAGGGCGATTTTTTAAACTTGGATAATTTTTTGGTCTAAAACAATTTTGAAAAAAGTAAGTTTTGAGTAGGGATTTACATGGGAACAGGTATTTAACCTTATTTAAAAGACACTTATTAGCAATAAAGTGCAAATATTGCCCTCAAGCCCACTATAAAATTTTGTGCTCTTTCGAATGAGCCTAATGTCAACTTTCTACGATGAGCCAAAATTTCGATCTCATATCCCTACGAAAATCATTTTTTCTCTATAAGGATAACACGGAGAGTCGGTGAAAATAAAATTTGTTCCTCTACTAATGAATGGAATGCAAATCGGGTGCGAAATGCTCCAATTCTAATTCTAGTCGACAACCAGTCCTTAAGAGAACTTGCCATGTCTACAAACGCCTTGATGCATCTGAAATAAAAGCGAGATTTTTGCGTACACTCAGTTGTGACTAATTCATTTACTTAACAAAGATATAACAAAGAGTGGCAGAATTTATTATTCGATGTCTACCGACCAGCGGTATTTAAGGCGATTAATGTGAACTGTTCCTACAAATATATTTACAATTTTTCATAAAAACAAAAATGTCTCCAGTATTTATCTAACTAATTTATTATTAAGGATTATGGGAGGATTATATTAAATACTGTTATTACTTATATGTCCTGGAACTCTATTATAAGTAAGTATGCAGTAAATTGCAGTAGATGTGAAAAGTTCACACATCATGGCATTGTAAATCATTTTGGCTACCTAATATACTATTTTAATAATCCTCTAAGTGCGTCATACATACTTCTTTATAATGTTATACCATTATGACGTCCGTCCGTAAGTTTATGCAATCCTACATATATATTGGAACTATGTAAACAGTAAAACGGTAATGTCTATGTGTACCTAAATAACATTAGGGCATGAAGTGCTAAATGAAACAAAATACTCGAGATTATTAATCGCATTGTCAGTATACCGTTTTTTTAGCATTCATTAACCGAAAAGGTAAATTGTTTATTTATATACATAGTACAATATAAAACATCCCATTTTGCTGTGATGTGGTGTAACTCAAGAACAATTGCCAGTAAGCTTATTAGCCTACGACTGTACACATACTTCTACTATTACAATTATAAACGACTCGCATTAACTATTGTACATACTGTAAGTGTAAATTGCCTTAACGAAATCATCTATTACTATTAATATAATACAATTTTAATTAGCACTAGAGTCGACTATATATAATAATATTATAATTTTGGTACCTTTTTTAACATGTACACAGATATTTACCAATTATACACATTATATAATAATTTTTAACAATAAGGCATTAACCCTTGTCATGCTCTTTAGTAAATTTTCCCTTTTGCTTTGCTGACAATGCAAATTGACAAATTGGCTAATACACTTGAATAGGATCAGTCCATTTAATGCACTAGGATATGATTCAGGTACACAGACCAATTAAATTTTTCTAGATGGCTAAAAGGTTATGTAAGTTGGATACAAAATAAAAATGAACCGTATTACTTACAAAAACATTCTTTCATGATGAACAATTTGGCGATTAAGGTTATTTGTTTATGTAATAATAACTGTGTATATGGACTTTGAGATATACACACTTCATGTACATAATACAGAATGGATAAAGGGCTTGCTTACAAAAGGATTCCAGTACATACACGTATATGGTAACTAATTAATGACTAGCAGTAGCACCCTATTAAAAATTTCTTTCAACAGTTCATGTATTAAAATGAAATAATAAGTACGCAGCTAAATTAATCAAACAAAGTAGGTATCTGAGATATTTAGCGTTGTTACATAAATTTGCACTTGAGTTTATCTGTATCATTAATTCAACTCTACTAGTACAACGGTAAAAATGATACCTAACTTACAATATAAACTAAACAGCCGTGGCACGCGACATATTTTTCCTGAAAGAAATAGACAAAAAGAATGAAATATTTCGCAGAATATTTCTCAATTCTTAGTAAAAAGAATGAAAAAGACGAAGTAAATAGGGGATATGAAATTTTAATTTTAATTAGCACCTAAAGTTCATTAATTTCCCCTATATTGTGCATGTATTTCATTAATTTCAATTAATTTCAAATTTTCTCATTTCAAGAAATTTTTCTTGAAAAATGTGTTTAGTTCATGTCTGAAGCTAAACACACGATGCCAACACTACTAACCATATTGATTCAAATCTAGCCCTGTCTCCGATATTTACTTAAGCAATACAAGGAGGAATAAATTAGTAGGTTCCACTGTTTACTTCCTTCAAATCCCTCAAAGAGGTGTGCATATATTTGCTTAAAATGTTACATATATTTAGTAGTATTACTTATTCCTATCTACAAATATCTATGATACATTTTTGTTAATTTGAGAGTAATGTTCTGATGAACTAATTTCCGTTGGTTTGGTATTGTCTTCCCACCATCCCTCACGGTAATATGAAAATAGATTACGTATGAATTATAATATTATATTATTTATGTGTTATACAGAGATTATCATCATTAACCTAGGCACATACACACCAAGAATTTCTTTTAATTTGTGAATAGTAATAGTTTCGATAATTTAGTTGTTTCAGGGGGACTGTGCTTACGTTTATTTTAAGTACGTAGTTACTAAGGCGTTTAAAAATGGGTATTTATTAGAAAGTAAGCAAGATTCACTACGTAGACTTAAGTACGTGATGTGGTGTAGCATGTGTGTAATCATGTAATTTGTGTAAGTTATGCTTTCCCTGTGGTATGATGCTTTGTTTGCTTTTATAGTGCATTTTTATTTTTAGACAAAGAAGTTTGAAACCTAATAAAAGCAAACTTTTCCTATATACATATACGCATCACTAAACTTTCTATGTGCTAAAAGGCATGTGTTTCTGTCTGTAATATTGCGACACTAATACATACACATTCGTGCAACAGTATTTTACTCTCTGAACAAATCACGCTGTATTTGGTATTGGTGGGTTATTTTTAATGTTCTATTACATGTCGTATTATTCTACGTGACTTTTTATAGTTTGAGGGCATGTTTTGCTTTTGGTACTTTTAGTTGTAAAAATAATCACTTTCTGCGAGATTTTCAACGAATAGCGGATATACTTACTTTAGTATAAGTATAATAAATACGTGATAATATTTATGTATGTAACACTCACAATGTATATTATATACTTTTATCGTTTAACATCTTTTGACTGTACAAGTGTATTGAGGGACCTAGATAAATAATATTCAGCTGTACTGTGATTGAATCTTCTTAGGTTAAGAAAACTACATTACTACAATACGATAACAAGTGCCAATACATACAAGTAAAGAAGCTGCCAAATTGAAATCTCAATCATTTTTTCTTGGCAAGATAAACTTTAAAAAATGAGATTAGACATTGACAATGAAATGTTCTATTTACAATAGAACATTTCATTGTCAATGTTTAGTTTAGATTTAGGTTTAGGTTTAGAAATAGGGTTAGTAATTTCATGGCGATCTCGAGTTTCTTGTAACCTCGACATCCATGCAATACTGTTCTAATAACCTTAGTCAAAATCTAAGTTTGTCATCAATTTGCGTGTTCATTTGATATTCAGTTTATGTACATTAAATAGCTTTGCATTTCTCGCTTTTAAAATAAAAATACTACCGACAATTAATGAATAAAGTTTCGAGAGACAACTATTTAGGATATTGGTATACTGATTTCCCAGCAGCATTTAGTATCAAGATCTCGAAAAATATTCCAAATTTTTAATACTAATATCAACAAGTATTGGTAATTATATGGCCGAACCGAAACACTTGTGAAATTAAACAGTAATCATTGTTTTGTGTTGCACTACTATACAGTCGACAATGTGTTTAGAGTGCATAAGTGCAATAATAGTTCGGTGACTAGGAAGACAATGATACGAAAAGTTTTTGCATACCTTTACGATGGTTGAATAGTAATCGTTAACAATAAAAGTAAGGAAAACTGTGCACATTTATATTTATGGTTTTATGCACTCAAACACACCAACTTAGGTGCACCTTTGCCAAGTGAGTAGAGAGATTGGCAAGTTTGCTTATCTACCATATAGGTGTAACAATGCATTTGTACCTATGTAACCTAAATGCTCACCAGTTCTGAAACTCCAGCCCTAGTCCGTTTCTCTCCCAAAGGAAAGATAGGAAAGGAAAACTGCTAGCCATGGGAGAAATTGAGGTGCTCAAAGGCTTGTAAGAAAGATACCTGGGCAAAATTGTGTGTTGTAAAAGTATAAAAAGAGTACATAGCGGCCATTGTAACTTCTCTTGTAATTATAATTTGTAATTATATGTATTACTTACATGTAACAATATTTTTAGTAGGTCACTAAATGCGGAAGAAGATTCAAGATGGGGATCCCTTAAAATATTGTTTACTGTAGAAAACTTTTAAAATATGATAAACATAAAATATTTATATAAAGGAGGAAAAAATTGGAAATGGAACTGGAATTTCGAAAATTATTGTCCTCCCTTTTACTTAATCTCATTTTTAACCATTAAATCTAAATATTAATAGAAAATTACACTAAATAAAAAGAAAATGTCCTCGAGTATTATATTAGAAATAGGCCGTTGTAATAGTTATAATTTAGCAAATTACACACGCACATATATACATGCGTGAAGCCGCAATGAAAGTAGGTATTTGCGATGCAGATATTAAATCCTTATCAGGCATTACGTGTAATGCCTAGGCAATAAGCATAATTTCCCAACACTTCATTTTTTTGATCAAAAATTATGAAAGACAAATACATCTATAAAATAAGATTAAATAAACGATTTGTAGAATCACCATTTATAATGACAGATACAATAGTTGAGGTGACACTTTTTGGATTTGCTATCAGACTAGTATCAGGCTAGTAAATCCAACATTTCTTAAATATGTGTCTTTCATATTTTTTGGTCCAAAAATTGAAGTTTTGAGGAAATTACCCTTATATATTGGCATTATGCCTAGTGCCTGATCACTGCCTAGCATTTGCACTAGGTAGTTTTAGTAGTTTATTGTTTTTACTCCTTAGATTACATTGCATTTTGCATTGTGTGTGACTTTTGTTTGAATGCAATGGTATTGGATTTCGTACCAGTGAGAGCTGGAGTTTCGAACTATTTATATAGGTAAAGAGCAATGCAATGATGTAAAACAAAAATTTAAGAGACAGCGCATCTGTTCTTTTCTTCGATATCATCTTTTGCCAAGAAATGACAATTTTGCAAACCAAAATTTACAGTCTCCCAACTAAATATTTTCAACCGTTACCTTTAATACTTCACTGCATTGTTTAAAGGGAACTAGGGAATTTGACGTTGGCAATTAAAATCTGACGGGAACTAATATATTAACATCAAATCAGATTATCGCCGAAATGAACTGACTAAAACGTCTTGCTAAATTTCTAGGGGCAGCCAAGCATTTAAAAGTGACGACACAAAACATTTAGTAGGAAGACTACATCTAATAAAGACATGTAATTTCTAAGTATTTACCTGTTTTTATTATTTATTATAGTTTATATATCATTATTAAGTATAAGGATCATAAGTATAACCGTGTTCGTAGGCAGTTTGGTAAAATATCGATAGAAATAGTTAGTTAGTCATATTGTATTGTAGCTACACTGAAGATTCATAGATGATAATTTGGATTAATCTAGGCTCATCCGATTCAACCATATCAATGTCAAAGTCATCTTCATTTTCCCAGAACTTCTTCCACATACTACCGTCACGCTTCATCCCCTTTGAACTCATAGCCAAGGCTTTTCTCAGTTCTTTCAAGTCTGCAAGTACGTTCACGTCCAAATTGATGTTATCACCGTATCTATAACAGAATAAATCAAAGGAAGAATCCAAATAAGAACTTCAATGCACTACAAACTTCCATAGACATAAATGTATAAAACACCCTGCTGACACTACGCTACATTTCCTTAAATTTCTCACTCACGTACTATTTACAATACCAAACGACATGGATTACATAACATAATATTGCGCATCCAATTTTATTTCAATTCATCTCTTCATTCTACAAAAATACCGATTCAAATCAATTTTTTGCTTACAGCAAGGAGACGGAAAGAGTAAAGAGGTTTTTCACTTCTCCGTATAAATACACAGCGTATGCATCCACGTATAAGCCAAATTCATTGAAAACTTTAGAATGAACTTTAGAATTCTTATTCCCCCAAACAATTTCGCAATGTAAATCTGCACAATTTTATGTCCAATATACGTATAAATATTTTGAGTTAATTAATATTTTAATTCCTTAAATATTTGTTGAAATTCACAGTGGCTCCCGGAATTGTAAGGTATAAGGAAAGTTGCCCCTAAAGTTGCCGCCCGCAACTTTCTTATTTGCCACATTTCCGATGTTGCGTTTTCGAAATACGGGGGAGGGTAATTATTTTAAAGTTTCCCTCATTTCTTTAATAATATTTTTGGGTATCTCGAATCATTTTTACATTAACTTAAATACAGATCTAGTTTCCGCTATTCTAGAAATTGCTAAATGTTCAACAATTATTTCATTTAGTCAAGATGCGTAAATCTTCTTCAATACAGCGCGTATACAAAAGGTACACTCAATCAACCAACACTACCGCATTCGCATGAACTATAATATCACTCATCCATATTATACCTTATCCCTTGACGAGTAAATTGCCAAAAGTCTAGTAAGTTGTTACATATTATGATTGTGACATGTATGATGTGTATGGTCACTTATCTTTTCTAATACATTAAATATAGTATGTAGTAGGGGTAACATTTATGAAGCTCTCAAAAATGCGTAAACGACTACGTACCTTAGGTACATACATTTGGTGTAAGGAGTGTTTATATTTACACCAATACTAGTTGAAAACAGTAACAGTAACAGCAAAGGCGCTGTACTGCATGAATGACTTCCTTTAAGAAAAACTACACAAACAATATCTATATTGAGTACGAGCATCTCATAAAACTTAAATAGCTTAGCTAACCCATTTGCAACAAAATCATCTCATAACAACACATCACATAGCCTGTCCATTCTTCTCTGATATATTGCTACAACATTTGAGTATTGCTATACATCTACATGTAATATTACATGGTTCCTATTCTGAGTGTATTCATTCGCAACTCGCAACATGCAAAGTAATAAAATTGTTAAGGAGAAAACTCTTTATGTAATAAAAGGGCATATCGTTATCTTCTTGTTGGTATTTCTTAGAGTTATAAATATGTATACCTACTTACCTTAATTCCTACTCTACGTATAATTTACGATAAAAAAGATATACCTACAATACTGCATAATATGAAATAGGTAGCCTTTTAAACCGTATATAAATAGGCTTAGCTATATGTGTTGAATATGTAAAAGCGCATGGAATGAGATTGAGACTACTGACATTTAACGGTTGTAAATTCATTCAATTTTGTTTCAACAATCTCATTCACCAGAGAAAAATTTAAAAAAAATCCTAGTAAAAAGGATGTATGTTAAGGATGTATGAGAATTTTTTTGTGGATTGGATTCTATTGCATATCCGATGGGTATTGTAATTCTGTTTTTGGACTGTGCTGCACAGTACACGCAGTACAGTGTTATTTGACAGATACACATAGTATCTATATCTGGCGATGTACTGGACTGGATTCCCAAATTTTAGATAAATAGAAGGTATAGCTATAGGTATGTTATTTAAACCTAGGCCTAATATTCATACTATTAACAGTATCATCTCACAGCATATCGGATCACTGATCCTCTCTCAGTTCAGACTCAAAGCAATTCAGAGCAAAGATGATTTTGGCTTCGACTTCTGTCTACATCTTTCAGCATGCATTTTGGACCTACTCTACCGTTCTTCCGCTTTATGTTTCTTTTTGTTCATACTTGTACATGAACTACAAGTCTTGCCTTCCGTTATATTATTATGATTTGCCTTTGACTGCAAATCTAGTCTACTGTAAAGTAGTATAGAGACCCTACATACCAAAACTCAATACAAACCTGCTTAATATATTTTATATAGGTAGTTATATCTTGTCTTTAGAATCTATACCAACAATGGTAATATATAAAAACAAAAGTTCATGGAGATATCTACGCCCATAATATTATGAATCCTTACGAGTATACTTCCATAATATAGAGTTCAGTTCCTTCCGCCAAAATATGGTCTAGTTATTCCTGTACCTATAGTATCCATTGCATTGCATTGCATTGGTTGCATGAACTTTCCTTTGTCTATCTATTTTTTTGCCTTTGTTCTTGTTCCCTTTTTCGTTCTACCTTTATTTTTTGTCTGATCTTATTATTCCATGGACTGTTATATTTTATATTTTACAAGGTACCTACAAAAGCCTAGGGAATGTTTTCGTTATATGGTACAGTATGGAAATCCAGTAATACAGTTCCAAGTTAAGTAAATCAGCATGGGTCTTCATTTCCATTCCAATGCCATCCTGATTCTCAAATCGGTTGGCAGTCATTTCATTGCTACTACAGTACTATCTTCGCTTTTTGTTTCCATAATTTAAATACGAGTACATATACTATGGAATACTAGTCACAGATATAAGGATAGTGTAGTTTCATATATACATGAATTCAGTTCACCTCACAATCAGTTGGGACACTGAACCGAACTGCAACTGCATTTGGACACAGCCTGTTTTCCTACCACTAGATATAAACATCCTCTTTTTATTGCATTGTCTTGTCTATACAGAGCAAATGGAGAACGGCTGCTATTTTCACAATTCCTTCATTCTTTATGTGTTGGACTAGTAAACGGGTAAACGGGTAGCATATAATTTAGAGCAGGAACTTGAACTGACGAAACTATTGTAGAATATTAATACAGTGATCCTGGTCTGGTGTATTTTCCTACGATTTCATTCCCACTCACCACAATACAATATTGTTTCTCTTTTCATTGTAGAAAATTGCATTAAATTACCTATGTCGTTCATGGCGTCCTTGAATTTAGCAAAGTAAAATCCTCAGAGCGTTGCCATTATAGCGTTGTGGTTTAGTTACCTATGTTACTTATCTTGCCTTGTTCATGCGACTATTGTACATTCACTGTAAATTTACATAGTGCAGTGTAGATTGCTCTACATTTTAAAGTTACAGTCGCAATTTAAAAGACTGTAGGTTTTCTACAAGAATGAGTGAGTAGGTAAGTAAGTGGCAGCATCCGCTATGCCTAATTTGAATATTTCTCTTGTAGTATAAAGAAAGTTTAACTTTTCCTCAAATATAAATTAGACTGTTGTAATATTCTGAACGTGTTACAAATAGCAGGATGTAAATAATTAAACAAAATTAGCTCCAAGAGCAATTCCAAAGTAAGGTCTATATAGGCACCTATTTTACAATTAAATTAAATAACTTCTTCTAAAGTAAAAACATAAAGTGGTCATAATATAACACTCACAGGTTGAAGTAACAATCGATTGTGTTTTTGTATACGCCTATGTACTCTTAATAGTTATAGTAGGACTAATGCATATCTATGTAAATTACATTCTTTAATAGATGCACTTATAGTGCTTGGCGTCCAATGTACAAATATAACCTGGAGGCGAGGAGTATAAAAATCGCAAGTAACTATAAAAAATAATTTTATTTTTGTGCTAAGTGTATGGGGGATAGGAAGAAGGCGGGAGCTAATGTTTGCATGGCTTTAGTGCTTCTCGCTATAATATAATGGGGTTTATTGTAGTACGTGAGTGAGTAGATATAAAATGTATAGATAAATATATTCAGTAGCCAAGGCAAGGCTTTGAGTTTTGGAGATAAGGCTCGTGAGGAGGATGGATGGAGAGACGTAGAGAGCAGAGAATGAAGGGAATTAGCCATGCCAGAAGGAGGATGAATGGGTAAAGAAGATAAAATCAGTTATGAATATTACCTTTTTAACTGTTCTGCCAATGGACCAGATAAGCCTTGGAGTCGTGTGGAGAGCTCCCGCATCTTTCTCCAAGAGTCCGCATACTGACTTCGCACCAATTCGATTGCAGTCGAGGTCAATGCCAAGCCAATCATGATGTATAAAGTACACAGTAGCATATAAGTCGTTTTCTCTGCAAGTCAACATCAACAAATTAACTGATTGTTATACTTAGGTACTACTTACTTACGTAGGTACTTATATTATATGTACCTATGATATCACACACGATATGAAAATACTTATAAATACTTATATTCAAACTAAAGTAAATGCCTCGTAGCTGTAATATTAGCAATAAGTAGTAATGGGTTCTAGCCAACAATCTAACTCTAAGGCCAACTTTCCTCGCAACTTCTTTGGACTAATATTGAAATATTATTTTCTAGAAGCAAACCATAATATCATATAGGAACTTATAATAATTTGTTGGCCGGCATATGAGGAAGACTAATACTACCTACTTGGGTTAGCTTAGCTACTACTTACTATAATGTAAGTTATTAGTTAGTTAGTTCACTCAGTTGGATTCACATATACATAGTAGTAAAACTATCCATCAAAACTTGATTTGATGTAGTCAAGAGGCAGAAGAAAGATTCTATCCATTTGTACTAGGAGAAGAACTGACTGAGAACAAGCTATTACATCGCCCATCATTTTACGACGGCGGAAAACTCTTAGCTTTTTTATTTACCAGCATTTCCTAGATAGATGTGTTCCAACTTCCAAATCCAAATCCAAGTCTCTACTCCTCGGAAGAGGCCACACCCAACAACATCCATATAATACTCTGTACTGTATGTGTATGTAGTAGATCAGAACAGCACATAAGATTATAGCTACATTATAGCTACTCTTACTATAGGTACTCTGGAAAACAGTTAGCGTTAGTTAGCTTCCTCAAAATGATGGGAAAAGCATTTTATGGGGTTTCAATCCTTTCACTTTTCTCAGATCATATAAATTGATTTCAAAATATTTTTACACTGATTAAAGGGAAAAATTGCCTTGTAATTTAGAAAGGAGTCAGTCAGTGGACTGGACTGTAGTCTGGACTGAACTAGTGTGTATGAAAGTTACGGACTAGTTTTCTCCACGTAAGAGAGAGGAAGACGGGAATTAACTTCTGATATAACGTGATAAGCATCTAATGTAGTTCCTATGTCCCTGCCGATATTGCGGGCAATGTGGGCGTGCATTTCATAACATGGCAAGTCATAAAGAAGTTTTTCTGAGCTACGGACCAGAATTGTTCCCATGGGTTTGAGGTCAAAATGTTCTGTCTACTCTGGAGTTCACAATTTAGAAATGTCGAGGGTTTTGTTGCTTGCAAGGCCTCCTGCCTTTCACTTCCTTACTTACGTTTATGGAACACAGTTCACCTAGACTTAGCATTAGCAGTAGCATGTCTGTCCTAAGTTCTATGGTAGGTACTTAGTGTTACTTAGCTCCAATTTTAATGGTTTCCCTACTTCTACTTGTTTTCTGCGTGCAAGAATAAGTGAAGAAACATCACACGGAGTAAAAGAGGATTTTTTATTTTTGCCCTGTCCTATATGTAGAATAGTACCAAGACACACATTTTTCCCAAACACACTATGAGGAATCTGTTTTGAATTCTGGAGAAATGTTTCCTGAACCTTTTTCGATATATAGCTGACGATATTTATGTAATGCTGTACTAAATCTACATACACATTTAGGACGCTACATGAAATTTAAATTGATTTCTTTTTACATGCTACTACTGGCGTAAATTATGCACATACTAAGTACTTACGTAAAGGTAAGCAAATGAAGACATCTAGGACTAGGGATATATTGCTAACGGATTTTTTGAGCTTGTATGTTGACAGAGTGAGAAGGATATGCAAGTTTTTTAGCTTGACTACAGTCTCATCATCGTAACAACGCATTCTTCCTCTCGCAGATCGTCAGCGTCAGAGCAATGCACAAGAATGGATGGACTGTGAACATGATGCTGCACTGCTGCTCTTACAAATTCCCGATTGAAAGATATACAATGTCTTTCGGCTAGATCTTGTCATTTTCTTGCATACAAGATTGTGTTGTGTACACAGAATACAACTCGTCGTGTGTCTCATCTTCATATCATGATCCACAACTACATTCCCTCCCTGTGTCTTCATTATCATTGCGTCGTAATATTTCTGCCGGCGCAGCATCATCATAAAACATCTTTATAAAAACTCCATCGTAAAACAAAATTCGTCTTCACACTCACATCTTAACTCGAATGCACAACTTCTGCGAAACACAGCGTACACAGCATACTGCATTTAGTTAGCTTATCGCAAACTTTCACCATTTCGCGCTCCAGATGTACTATACGCATACGCATATTTACTAGTAGTACGCTGTAACCATAACCTTCAACACTCAAGACCCTTGAAACGCTCAAAGTCCAAACATTTCTTAAAAGGTTTTTATATTTCCGTGGATTGATACTGAACCCAAAAACAATTAGTACTTAAAATGTAATGATTTAGTTTCTACTATTTTTTGAATAATTATTTTTAGATATTCTGTTGTGGAAAAGAAATTCACGGCAGGATTGGGGTGAGATATTGTTAATGGCATTGCCGTTCTAAGGTTCCATGAATGAGCTTATTGTGAATTGCTACATGTAATTGTGACCGTAGCCTACTTAGCTATTTAGGTGCGGTACAGTGTTACTTATTGTTAGTTGCGTATTTTTTGTAATATATATTTTGAATTGAACTACAGACTAAAAAAGCAGCCCGTTTATTTAATATTCAGTCAGACTATATACTATAGATATATAAATATACTGTTACGGATTTCAACATTATTAGTAAAAATATTCTATACCCACATATTAGTATATTTAAACTATTTACTACACTGTCATTAAAGTATATTCAGTATTTAAGGCTGAAGGAGTGTTACAGAATCTAAAAATACATAGTATTTTGCATATATTATATCATTGTAAGCTTAAAGTTAAGTATCTAAACATAAAAAGCATTATTGTTTATTTAACGAATCTAGCTAGAGTTACTGCTTTTCCTCATACTATAACTTGTAATTCTATGTAGGTACATGATACATAAAATTCCATGCGTCTACAAATAGTGAAGTACTGTTACAACATTGTCGATTACAAGCAGAATTAGAATAGCTATTCTAATATTTTACATTGGGACGTTAGCTTGGTGGCCAATTTGGGTTTAGTCATACACTACATACATAGTTCAATACATAGCACAACACAATGCAATGGTGCGTTGGTTTGGCTGTTGAACCTATTGGCCATGAGAAGGAAAGATGATCATAAACATGCAAATGTGGCATTAATTTCCAAAGAGAGGTGTAAACTGACATGTACATCGAGCGTGGAAGTCAAATCGTAACTTTTCCCTACAGAAGATAGCCAGCTGTGCTCATACGAACATGTTTATTTTAAATGGTGGAGCCTAGATAAGCGTTGCCGAGTGCCAGAAAAAGAATTTGAAGAACAAACCTTGCGTAATGCACTGCGTGATGTGATGTTTCTACAACTGTAAAATTATATGATGAAGTGATTATGTTCGTTTGTCAATATTTAATAATACATGTACAAATTTGGTACTTATGACTCGCTAATGAAAGAAACGGAAAACCATAAATACTAACCAACTTGGTGTTTAAAGTTTTATAAATGGAACTACATATTGTAGTACCTTCATGGAAAAACGATAATGATAAATATTGCACAAAGGAAAAAGGCATACGAAAGTTTCTCGTATACCGAAATTTACTTAAACGTTATATTGTAAGTATCTGCATAATTAATTAATGGCATTTATTTATTTGGGACCGCTGATCTAAATATTCAGTGCATGCTCACAAATTGCGTTTTTCCTGCAGTAAATATAGTTTTCTGCACCAATGAACTTTCTTAGAAAGAATGTGGATATTTAAGTAGAAACTGAGAGAAGAATTTTTAGGAGACAGGGAACTAATCGTAAGTAAGAAGGACGAGACTGAAAGGAGCTTTACGAGAGAATCTTATGGGAAAGTCAAAGTAGGAAGATAAGTAAGTCAACCTTAGTGTAAGAAAAGTCATTGCAATGGAATCCGTGAAGCTAAGGCGGGATGCGGATGGTTGCAGTTAGTTATAGGCTAGATGAAAGTATTTGTAGGGGAGGAAGATTGAAGATACCCACCACATGCAGACATATGTAGTCCGTCCTTACCCACTCTTTTAGTATAAAAGTAAACTATGAATGTTTATACATATACAATAGTATAATATGACTCTACATAGTGTATGGCCATATATTATTATAAGCCACGCAACTTAACGACAGAATTTGGCTGCCTATACGTTAGTGCAAGTTTATATTAAGCGCTTACCCAGTGACCGTACTTTAATTTTTCAAACGAATGGACTAGGAGAGAATGAAAACAAATGGATAAATGGGCCATGCCTAGCTAGACACGTAGTTCCTCAAGTTGAGATGGTGACTACAGTTGCTACTAATTAATGTTCAGTAACTAATTACTAGTCTTTGAACTGGTCTAAATTGCTAAAACAGCAACAAAACAGCAATACCACAATACCCTAATATGTAACATAAATACTTATGAAACGATGATGCTTTTATTTACTGACCAGGAAAACAAAACCCCAAGGACATTAGGGTTGGATAACAGAATAGAGAGAATTCTTGTGATCTCTTTAGTTTGTGATCATACGAATCTGCATAGCATAGACTGATCCAATCCAAAGTGGGTTCCATGGCAAAACAAATACATTACTGAAATGAGGAATATGCGTAACAATATTTAGTAATATAAGAGGCAGGCAGATATAGGGACTCTGGAATTCCCAAACTGAATGTGAATAAGTGCATAAGAAAATCGATTTAAAGAATCTCATTCACAGCGAGGTGCATTTTTATGATGTCATGAATTTTTCGCATACGTAGTCCACTTCCAGGTCAAGTTTATGTCACCTTGATATTCTCTACATAATATCTAATAATATGCCTACCTGTATGAGACCTGTACTGTATGTACTTACTATTCAGAAGGAAGTTGCGAATAACTGAAAACGTCTTGCATTACATTACAGGCACTCTGCTGACTGCTGACTTTGAGACTTTTATCTCCGTACAGATTACCTTCTTCGCCTTGTGAATTTAGAACTGAAGCTGCCTCTGGCTGACCTCACGCTGCTGTAATGTATCGTACATACTGTGAGTATGACTCTGACTATGACTAACGAAATTTTTGCATGCGGTGCATGATTATAAAAACCGACAAGGTATTTACTGATCGCGGACGTTCTCCAACCTCCTGTGCAGCTTTACGCACACGAATACATATTTAACCCATAAAGTATTTAATGTCGTGCCCTTACAGGATATATTGGAAATGCCAAGGTTTATTAATATTAATCGTAAATTCTAGCTACCAGAAACAGAGACCATTACAAACTGAAATAGTACTGTACCTATTTTTTGCAATTTAATATTATGTCGTGGAAAAGAAAGTAACATATCGTAATTTTACTGTTTTTACAGTTTGTCATGATACAGCGTAGAAAGATGATAAGTTTTCACATTCCCATTCTCAACTAACTACATTACCGACATAGAAGTACGTAAAACTAACGGTGTCTGGTCTCAATCCCTTGGAGTCTTTACCCCTTGGCCGTCTTTACCCCTTGAGTTTTTACACAACTTTTTCCTACTGACTAACATTGTAATTCGTTTCAAAATAATTAGATTAGGTTTTTTTCGACAAAAAAACAGCAAAGCCTTGTTTTTTGTCACACTTTATAGTACATAGTATACCCTATTTTTATACCAAGGGGTAAAGACTCAAGGGGTAAAGACGGTCAAGGGATCGAATTGTAGACCCCAAACTAACACATAAAAATATAAATCCATGTATCAACAGTGGTTTTGTATCCACTATTACTACCACCTATGATAAATACAAAATAAAGTAGTGTCCCTCCTCCTCCTCGTATAGACAGATAAATATATTGAGTATGTATAGACAATAGAGGAGAAAAAGAACTTCCTACTTATGTCCCATCTCCAGTACAGATATTCTTTGAAAGTAAGCAACAGAGTATTAGTTGTAAGGCAGGAGCCATAAGCAACACAACATAAAAATTGTACCAATACATTTTCCCTAAAAGATAAAGTATGTTTTCTAGACAGCGTTCATCGTTGAAAGTAACTTCAGGAGAAGCATAGAGTTTTAATGGGCAATACAATACTAGAAGAAGATACATTTTTGTGGAAAAGGAAGACGTACGACATGCAATTGGACTATATATTATATATACTTTATACTAATATACAATAGAAGAATGTAAACCAATGTAAACACATTACCTTACTTAAACATCTACAGATATTGTAAATATGTACGTTTGCTCTGGGATGCACCTACTATTTATTTATATGGAGCAAACATATAACATAGCACTGCTGGAAAGAGACAATGCATATACAAGTATTGTCCAGCATCTATCGATATTGATATCTCTTTGTGTGTGTATTAGTGATATCTTAAAGTATAACGCATTAGATAGAAAAAGTAGAGTAGAGTAAAGAATATGGATGGAAAACTATAGAAAAAAATAGAAAGTGTAGGAAACTTACCAGGGACAAGGTCTCCAAAGCCAATAGTGGTCATTGTAATAAAACAGAAGTAGAAAGACTCGAAGAATTGCCAGTCTTCCCACAAAGTGAACAGATATCCTCCAGCAGAGATATAGAGCAAAAGCGAGCCCACAGCTGCTCCCACTGTTGCTGACTTTCCTGTTGGTTGGCAACACATCAGACACAAAATGTTAGCAGTGAATTTGACCCAGACGAGACATTGTTAAATCGGCAGCACATCTACTACTAATACCAGCTAAATCTACACATACTACATACAATGCTTACATTACATACAATACATAATAAATACATACTACTATATACCTACATACATATGCGAACAACTAGATAGATACAAACTACAAACTCTACATAACATAACATAAAATTACATTACACACCATACTAGAAAGTAACGAGCCAAAGCTGACTGAACTCAGTTTACTTTTTGACTACTAGATTCTATTACGCCAGAAATTGTCCATACAGAGCACACGAACATACATAGAATAATACCTTACGTATACTAGTACACATTCACAGTAAATAAGTATATTAAGTATCTACTATACATTGAATTGCATATTCTTATACCAGCAAAAAGATTCAAAGAAAGGTAGGTACTGTTTTATAACACGATATACAAATAAAACTTTAGCTGCACCAAATATAATTCTGCCATTACATTACATTCGAGGGCATTTAGACATAGATAGCATACAATGGCAACATTCTGCTGTAGCTAACTACATTTGCATCTACTATAAAAGATCTTAATACAAATATAACTACCTATTTACTTTCTACAGAATTTAGATCTTTGTTTACGCTTACGATTACATTAAATACAGTGAAAAGCATGCTTTCTATTTATATTGGAGAATAAATATAGTACAGGTTATTTTTCTCATTTATAGCATTTACAGATAAACTACAGCTTTACAATATTTGTATAGTATATTTAGCCTATTTTAACATTTTAATTTTTACAACGGTGTGCTTAGTGTGTTAATAGCGAAATGATAAAGTTAAAGAATATTAAATAAAGGCATAGATCTGTCAGTAAATATTTATTATAGGTTCAGTTAAAATTTTCTACTTCTTGCTACTGTAGACAAAGTTTTGCAGGAGTACGACAAACACTTTTGAACTATTTACTAGGTGGTGCTTATTTTACTTTGCATAATATTATGGTATAGTCTGACATGAGTGGCAAATAAACTATGGAATTTTCCGTTTCGAAGAATGTCAAAAGTATTGCCACAACAGTATTTTGTTGGGTAAGTGACGAAACATTTTAGAGCTTATATTTTAGAGGAGTGTGAAATATGCATCTATTGTATTTGAAATATGAATTCAGTTTGCTAAGATATGTACCGCATATCCTATCTGCGGCAAATTTGCGGTATAATATTATAGTTTGGTACTATCACTTAAGGAATTCCGAATTCTTAGCCATGTGCTTGTATATATGAGGGTAATAGGACATAATATTTCTGGCACATTGATCTTGAGAGAAAGTGGAAGTGGGAGGACAGGTATATTTAGTAGGTGGTGCTTAAAAGTAGAAGGAAAAGATTCCTAATGTAGTAAGTTGTGAGGGAAAGAAAGTTGACTTTTACTACTTTGCAAAGGAATGGCAAAGTCTTTAGACTCTAAAGTATTCAAACTGCAGAGATAGCATAGAGAAAACAATGAGAAGTGGTAGAAAGTCACACAGTGGCTTCCCCTTTCATATGGGATGTATTTCTAACTGTACATGAATGTATATACATGTCAGTAGTAGTCCTATGTGCATGTTTTGTTGTGGCAACAAAAAGGATTCTCCTACAAAATAAATAGCTATATATAAAAAACTATTCTTATGCAACTAATATATTACAAACGAAAGTACTAGTAATAAGTAATGTTATGTGTGTGTACCTATCTATTACTGCGAAGTATTTGTATTAAGTATGTACAAGCATTTGTGCAACGAGAACAACTACAGAGTAAATATTATTTGTACACTGAAGCTCTTTAGTAGCCATTCATTCCATTTTTCATACATTTCCACATTCAACATACGCTATACATACTCATTGTATCTAAGTATACATGTATAAAGGTTACATTCTCAGAAAACAAAAATAAAAGGACTGCCACGAAAATGCTTTGGAGATTTTGGTGTCTGATTTGAACTTCAAAGGTAAAAGTACAATGAGATCAGTTTTAAGACTATCCCTGTAGTACGATAGTGTGTATGTCACTGAAAATGTATTTGTGGAGGAAACAGAAAATACAGATACGCACTGTTCTTCACTTCATACTTTATTTTAGCGCTTGGGCTACTACTATCCTCATCTCAACATATCATCCCTAATGCTCCTTTCTTTCTTGTCGACTCAGCTCTAGCACTATTATGGTCTGTATATATTGGATACACACAGAAGTCTGTTGTTCCCAATTTTAAATCTGATTCTTTTTGTTTATATATGAATCATTCTATCGTAGAAGCTTTTCTTTTCGTTTGTCGTCAGTTGCTTTCGAGTTTGCAGTGTGAGTAAGATAAGAAAAACATTTCCTTTCCCTAAACTTACTTCCAGCTGCTGGGTTTTTCTTTACAGGGAGGAGGTAGGCCAAAAACATTAGAAGAGGATAAGGAGAAAGGATTTGCCATGGAATTGATAAACAAGTGGCCAATTATGAGTCGCTTTGTCTTTTGGGTGAACGTGAAGTGATAAAAATGATTATTGTTTTCTCTAGTTCACATTCCAACAACGTTGATATCTTGATATAGTTGTCTACATATCTGTAATATGTTCATGTGCCTGATCCTAATTTCACCTAACTACATAAATAGTACTTTAATATTATTATCTGTCTGTATACGAATAAATGTAGTACATAAGTACACTAATATGCGTGCTCACGAAGCAAAATAACATAATCTATACCAATTTGTCACTACTACAATTTTGGCAAAATAAAGTTACCTCCTGCATGTAGGTTCACACTTATGTGCATACAGTATGCTAGAAAGCATTCACGCTTAAGAGAAATCAATTTGAGATAATGAAAGTAAATGAGGCTACAGAGAATACCAATTGCCAACAGTTATTAACAGACCCATTACCGCATACATAAATTTAAATTATTGTGAAAGCCACATATGTACACATTCACTGCTCTTACCGCAGGCATTATACTACATCTCATTATAATATCATGTATGTAGGTTAAAAACATACACAGAGATAAATGTATTCGGCGGAGTCAAAAAGGGTACAATACTTATTTACAGAATGCAAAAAGATGCAAAAATTAATTTAAGCCAATTCTTACACATTTATACTGAAATAAAATGTAGCATTTAAACTTCTACAATATTAGATAGATAAATTGACTTTGATTCATTTATATGCAGCATTTGTAGCTGTAACCCACGCACATTAGCATAAATTTACATATAGCTGATGAATGTTTAATAGGTACAATCTATAGGTTATATACGAAGCAAAATACAAGTAGTAGGCACATCGAGTACATTAACTATGGAATCTGTATTGATTTTTAATGAAAATAAAGAAGAGAATGTTGAGTAAAGCATAAAGTGTCCTCAATGTAGGAATATAAGAAGTGAAAGTAGGATTATAAATATATCTAACGATAAGTACTACTGCATAACAATAAGAATGAGAAGAATAGTAAGCTTCATTCTTAATTTAGTTGAACTAACGTTAGCTAATATACATACATAAGTATATAGATACTACATAATATATACATACTTTACTACATTACATAGCTTGGCTTGCAGCAGAGCACAATGACTACAAATACATAGATAAAGATTCAATGGAGACGTCGGATTTCTGAACATCAAATGTTAACTTACAGTCTACAGTAAAGAAGTAATGGATTTACTTTGAGATTTTCTTGAGCCCGCAGTTCATTTGGAATTTTGGAATGGCAATTGACTCGGACAATGAGTCTTTTTTCAGTTTCACAATCACAACTAGTACATACAGTGTAATAGTGCATTGAGACAGCTAACAAAGAGAAATGGAGAAAGCATGCAACTGCTATTACACAGCTACTTTCTCCATTCTTATATCCTTATTATACTAGAATCACAAAGGATGGAACTTAATGTCGTCGAAAGTTGAGGCCAAGTTAGGTTAGGTCAGAACACATTTTAAGACTAGCGTCAATTTTCACATAAAAGAGAAGATAGCATATATAGGACATTCAGTTGTGGTCTGTCTAAAACGTTGGAATGTCCGTAATCATACGTCTTTCCCTGGCATTATGATCTGCATTTATATATTTGCCGCTTTCCTGTGCTTAAAAATTATAACCAGAGATTCACAAGAAATACTTACATCTCAAAAATTTCACAGTATAGTTCACAGCAGTAAATATTTAAATGAAATTGAAATACATTACATAATGTGGTTGCATTTTTTCGGTTGTTTCAAAAAATAAACTTTTTGTTCATCGGTAATCATTTTATTTCACACAGAAAATTGACTCACCCTCACATATTGTATAATTTTACAAACTGTGTATGTACATGTGAAATAACCTTGTGTAACATAAATTACAAACTTTTTAAATATTTCCAATTTTAGTTAATTCGATAACTCAATGGTAGAAAGACCCAATGTATGACTACTATAACAAAGTAATTAACTTTCGACAAAATGTTTGCATTGTATACCTTTCTATCTTTATGGCATTAATTAGTGATTACATTTGGAATGTAAATTGCCTTAAAAATGTGGAGACAATTTACTCATACAAAAGATACTTTTGTATTGAAAAAGTAGAACTTGATTTACTTTTACAAGAGAAATAATGTACATAAAAAATGTCATGAACTAGCTTTTTATTCCTCAAAATGCAGCCAACTGTTCCAACGCGTATTCAAAAATAGTGTGAACAACAGTAATAATATCTAATATTAATTATACATGGAAATAAGTTCCTATTGCCCATCCAAACATTCTTCTTCTTTGTAGGCTTTGTTTAAATTTTGCTTGAAATATGTATATAATTTTTACGCACAAAAGGTAGTAGATGTATTAGTAAATGCTTTATATCCCGATGAAAATAGATTAATGTTAAATTGAAAGCAAAAGCGAGCGACATTGAACATGCTGAATCCTCATACCAAATTTACTCAGTTTGGAAGACTTGGCGACGATTTTTTGGGGGAAATGTTTCCTCCAGCTCTTGTAGGATGAAGCTACTGCGGAGGCCATCATTTTGCCCAAATCCGCAATAACCGAGAGAGTTAACGGGATACCAATCAAGGCAAAACAGATGCAGAAGACACGACCCCAGTACGTCTTTGGAGCCATATTCCCATAACCTATTTATATACAAGAATTATTTATTATAGGTAAACATTTATATTTCATTATTAAGCTTTTCTTATAGATACAGATATTCCCTATTTAATAAAAAGTAGGTATTTTGTTAGAAACTGAATGGCTAAATCAAAATTGCAAGGATAAGTAAACCAAAGAACGTGCAAATAATGAAAGTAGCTTACTTAATGTAATACCCACTGCAGAATAATATTTCAAAATTAAGTGAGCGTAGGAGCTAGTATCGTCTACACTTTAGCTTATCGTGTCTCAAGCTTAACGCTGCATTACACTAAATCAATGTCGTTATCTCTGTTTGTTTTTTCACTCCTCAACATCATGTAAACTCATGTCACGTTAGCTTGTTCGGCTTCCCAACCCATTAAAAATACTATCTCACTCACTACACATTATTTTTTGCAGATATTCTCTATAGTACGGTATGGTAAGTACAATTCGACAATGCACGCGATTTATATAATAACCAAACCTGCCAAACTCACGACAATAATAACCTATGCAGTACATGCTAAACATTTATTACTTACAATATTTTTACTAAAAATTCTAAATAAGCAATACAGAGAAACACTATATGCTACTTTGTATATAGTAGCTTCGTACGCATTAATATATATTTTTGCAACTGGAGTTTACTATGGTACCTTAGCAGATTGGCTTACTTATTCTTTGTTTAAAGAATGGATATATGCTTACTAAGCTGACAATGCAATGAAAAAAGTTTTTGCAAAATATTTTAACTCATACGTGTAAGAAACAAGATTCTCGGTCGCAAAAGTTTTCATACATAACTGACACGGAGTTCAAACCATAAACGTATGAACAGTTAGGACAAGTTGTCCCACGAGATAATTCCATGCAACCAGAAGCACTATACTAACTTGCACACATACTTACTACATAAACATACAAAGATAGTTTTAAGTACGTGAACCGCATGGATATTTGGTGCATTCCTGACACATGACAGCCGAAACGATTATTATTGTCGCGAGTCTGAATTTGTTTTGCAGAAAATAGTACAACTTATAGTAGGTACTATATATCCTTCTTGCAAATATTACAGCTAGACAAGTTTTACTCTATTCCTTGAAGATGGACATAGATACCCAAACTATATTATAAAACTACAAAAAGCTACAAGACTCCGGTTATTATTTTGGACAAACTATGGTTATGTTCTTAAGATGCATATACAAATAGTATAAAATGTAGATAGCTGTAGCTGTACTATCAAATAAACTATATACGTGCATAATACATGGACTACTAACATGAAACGAAAGCAAAAATCTACATGGAACAATACGTGTTAAATTGTGACGGAGACAGGATAACTTCTCTCGAGAGACTTCCATATGCACCGTGAATTTCCATATAACAAAAGCAAAATTAGAATTTTGAATTTCTCTGCACGACAAACACTTTCCCTACTTTTCTACGATGCACTATAGGCAATATTCTATCTTCACAATAGTCCTAGTCGGAGTAGGCCACTTCACAATAATAGTCCGATATCCATCTTATGCGTTTCGTCCTCGTTTGTGTATGTGACTCTTATTTCTCTTTACTATGTAAATGTACTAACTTTCTCCCTCAAAGGCAACTGGCTTGGTTTGGCTTGGCTTGGCTACTATTTAGCTTATCTTATCCTTCGTCCACGACTACGAATACAAAAGTTCAGGCAACTACCGTATCACTAGAAAGAAAATATCAACAGATAGTATAAGTAGATACACATGAAGACCATTTACTCAAGCTCTACGTTCTACATAACCCATACTGCAAACAACTCATGAATTTTAAAAGCTGCATGTATTTACAATGACAATGACCATCTGCCTAATGTGTAACAGATACAAGATACAGGGCACATATTTGCTTCTCTATACCTATATAAACAATTGCCTATTCCATGTTAACAATATCAATCTGTCAAAAATATATTATATTCCGTGTGCGATTATGTACTATGTGCCGCTATTATCTGTTTGACGTATATTTACTGTATCTGCAGAAAAAATAATACCTTATAAAAGTCTTGGGTTTGGAAAAGATAATAAAAGTACTTTATTTCATTTAGCCACAACAGTGTCGTAGACGAATCAATTCTTTACATAATATTCCAGCAGCCAAAATACCAGACGAGTAATTTTAATAAAATCAAATAATATTGAACAATAACATTTGTACAGAATATTTAGTGAGGCGCATATTAAATACAATTAAACTGATATTCGTGCAAAAGTAAGAAAAAGTTATCAAAATAAAGTTACATATCAATATCTACATTCAACTGTATCTAAATAATTGTAGTATTTAAGATGGATCAACTTCGTTGTTAATTAGTGCAATTCAGAATGAAAGAGTTGAAATGCAGAAGAAGTATAATTGCTGATTGCATGACTAGAAGTTCAAAATTTGGGCGTCAAATTGTTCTACTAACATGGCAATTAATTTTGATTTACTTTCTCCCAGTATTACCTAGTTGGTCATATCAAAAGAACATTTTATATCCCAAAGCTCAGCAGAGTACCCTATAATTAAACCAATAATAGCTTTCACAGATATGTAATACTTAAGGTTAACGGTTTTAATAATATAATTCATTTAGATTCGATTGATAACCCATAGTTTCCTAGTTGTAGGATGAAGTGTACTATTCATAACATTCGAGAGTGTTTACTTGATATCCAATTAACTACAATAGTTGTAGGCTATAGGCACTGTCTACTATATATCTCTATGTAGTACCGGATAATGCACAACTTTTGACTTTCATTCAGAATTATCCAATTATAATAGTTGTTCCTATTCTTTATTAATAGTAATTTATACTTGATATTGAGTGGAGTGGATTGCTGACTACATTTACAAACAAAATATTAAATTGGAAACATGGCCGGCAACTTCTAAGATTTGGCTTCCGTATGACTAACGTTTTTCACACTCTCGTAGTTAAATGTGTCTTACATATTAAATAGCTCTATCAAAAGAGAGGAAATGGATTCTTATAGTACGTAAGTACATACATTAGTATTGTAGTCGCATTTACAATTATACTCATTTGGGATTAACGTACAATAGCGCAGTGTGGTTTTTGTGCCAATAGGAGTTTTCTAGTAGTGTGTTAAATTAGAGAAGAAAAACAAAGAATGTGTAGTTAAAAGTGTGTGTGAGAGAAATAGAGAAAAGGAAAGTGGAAGGAAAAGAGGGCAATGCTATAATTATGATAGAAGGAGGATGAGAGAGAAAGTCCATTCTCACCTATCGTAGTTAAAACAGTTGAGGCGAAGAAGGCAGACTGAATGTAGTCCCAATTCGAAGTAATTTCAGGTTTCGTCACGGACAGTCCTCCGGAGGTTACTTCATCGATCACTTGTTCATATTTTTGGAGGGCCGAAAATAGTGTAAAATTTAGGGCATCCGGCTGTGAAATTCATTAATCTTTTTCACTTCTCCGTACACACCTTATGTCTCCTTCCTTTCCGTATCTTTTTCTTATCCTCTTCTCTAGGTACTATACATGTATCCATTCCATGTGCGTTACTTAATAAACACTGCAGTGCTTTCTCTCCCATACTTGTATACATTATACTAAATATTTTCTTCCTATTACTGCATAGCATAGTACTTCATATAATGAACACGTGCCTACATACGCCATGCTAGGTACCTACTGTTTATTAATGTTAAGCATAATTCTTAATAGAAACGCATAACATCCCTACGAGACATAAAGTAACTTATCCTACAAACACTACCAAGACTAACATAAAACGACAGACAGGCAGCATAAAATCAGGAAATAAAGTAGTGTTCTATTTAGTCCACATTTTCTGGTGTTTGTTTATAACTCTCCTTAAATGGACAAATTGGACCAGAACCTGCAATTTTTCATTATGTACTCCAATCGATGCTTATTTCTTCAAGTTTTATGCACGATGATAATTTACCTATTATATAAAAAATATTCCTGATTAATTTCAGGCCATTTTCACAAATCGTCGTCTATAAATAAAAAAAACAGAATTTCTCTACATAGAAAAAAAAGATGATGTACAGTACAGTACAAAGAAATTCAGTGTGGCTTTTTTTATACATAGGCGACGATATCCCCTATAGTACACTTTGTACTTGTCTATTTAGCATCCCTTTTGCAACTGCCATTATACACACCGTCCAGCCTCTAGTAAAACATTGATAATAAGAATCTAACTTTGCATTATGCACCACCACTACAGTATCTGCCAGCCAATACGCATAAATATTTAGCACACCAACATCACGAGTAATATGCATAATCGAGGCACAATACCTATCACTACAATTTCAGAACTACGTGCACTGAACATGTAAAGCGTATTTAACACGGTCAACGAATCTAATTCGCACTACGGGCATACATACTGTAACACTAATTTTATACAGCTTTTATTTGACTTTGAAAGGATTGATTTGATCTCCTTCTCTTTCTCTGCAAGCTGGAACTCAATAATTTAGCAAGCTGTAAACCTTGGAACCTTCCAAAATCTTTTTATGGCAATTTTTTGTAACTATTTCATTTGATTGAACAGGTAACAGGCTGAGTAATAATATTTTTAATACCCTTGGGTTAATAACATCATATAATAATAGCTTCTTATTAAGATTTAATCACGGCATTCTATAACGAGAAACTTGATTAGTATTTTCAAAGAAACTCTACGGAAGTGCAATTACCACTACACGTGTAAGCAGTTAAAAAGTAAAAAGTCCACAATTGCATTACATAATACGCCTAGGCACGCAACGTTAATTAACACTTTTATATTTGCCCGGAAATGAGTTTTTTTTTAGCTTAATGTATAAAATATCATTTTATTATGAAACGTTGAAAAACCTGTCGACATTTAAAAAAATTTAATCCAACAACGTAGTTCGTATTAAACTGAAATGCTACTACATAATCATTTGAACTTTATTTTGTTTTCTCTCATGGCAATTAATCACGTCTATTAGTAGTTTGGGACTGAGATTAGATTACACTCTAAATAAATATTTGTACATTAATTATGTTTTTCACATGATTGATTGCATCATGACGGCTCTGACGGAACGAAACATTTTTAATTTAAATATTAATTTTGTGTCACTTTTTAAAGTTATTAATATTCTACAAACGCAAATGTCGTGGAATAACTCTTATGCAAACGAGAGCATAAAGAAATTCCCAGTCCTTACAAAACATTACTAAAGTAATTAACAGTTCTAAAAATCTACATCAATTTCCTTCTGAAAGGCTGTTATAAACTTTATACATTTTCGCTTTAAAATTTTATTATCATTAAAAGTTTTTGCATCCACGCTATGCACCTGTTCTATACAGTACTGTAGTTTGAAACGAGTAATATGAATTGTACCTAAACCGTTAAATGCTAGGAAAGATAATAAGGCTCAACATTTGTCTAAGAAAGTAAAAAGGTAATAACTTATTGATAGCATTAAATATTTACTGTACTAGACTACAATTTATGTTGTTGGAAGCTTTCACCGCCTTTCTCCATCGAAAGATATTGTGTACTTTGTCAAAGTCATAATAGATAGATCATAGCGAGGTTAGATTATGCGCTAATATTATTAATATTAAACTCTCTATTAGACAAGTAGCATTTGCAGCAGTTCTCCTTTACTTTGTTTAATGAATGTGAAATATGAATGAGTGATGCCCATCACAGCCGTGTCTGATAATAAAAGTTATGTTCAGTATTTCTACGTTATGTACACAACCCAACTGCATCTACAAGAGACATCCCTAAAAGTGTTGTAGTTAGTAAGTAGAAAGATAATATTTCATAACTTCCTGAACATGAACATGCATAACCCGCGTTAAGGAATTTTCGTCTTAATACATACTACTTAAGTATTACTTGGCATTGCAGTAGTGAATATAATATAATAATATTGATGTTAGTTATTTAGTGTTGCCAGTAGAATATAGTAGATTTGTAGAAAGTAGTCCTATCAGTACAAGAATACGGAGACAGCATTGAATTTCTCATCAGCATAGCAGTGTAGTGTCATTCTTTTTAGCGAGTACAACCGAGTGACATGCCATGCCAAAACTAACACACTATTCTATACATACGTACATACAATAAAGCTTATTATCCGGGCGTGTAGCAAATTCTAATGGCATAACACTATGACATCCTTATTAGCCAACGTCGCTGTTCTACTAATGTATCCGTAATGCACAATGCAAGCTTTGCTACGTTATCTTGATTTTCATTCTATTTAACAATAATATAAATCTTCTACCCAAAATGTAATGTAGCCTAGCCACACTACCGATCGTTTCATATATCAAGCGGTATATGAAAAGACTGGAATTGGAATTGCCTTAAGACATAATTGGTGAAGTTTAGATTAATTAGTGGTTTTCATATGAGAAACAGTAACAGAGATATATGTATGATCTTATTTGTGAATGAACTGAAACGCATTGTATAATATCTGTACAGTCATAATTTGCACAAAACTTTCTCCTTAATATTTTAAAACGAATGACTTATTTAGTAATTTTGCTTTGTCCATTTCATCAATGTTTCATTTCCTGACCTCCTGTCATAATTACATTTTAGCGTTATTACAGTTAATACAAATTACAAATACAGTAATGCCTATGTGCAATGGTGACAACGACGGTTTCATTACTATGCAATAATACATACAACCCAAGGCCCAATCGTTATATAAATTAGGAAGGAGAAGTTATCTTCACAATTTATACCCTGCATTTTTGAAAGTTTAATCGCTAAGATTGTGGTTGTTGTGTGTATTACTTATTATTATAATAAAAGGAATAGTCTGTTAAAAAATTAGTATGTCTTATTTTGGATATTCATTCTAAGTATCTATGCCGCCTTTTCTAAACTACCTATATAATAATGAATCTGTCATGAAGTGCAATATACCCTGTTATAACATAATATTAGATTCCCCTGCTGGGTATGCTTATCTACTCTTATTATTGTAATATCCTAAGGATAACTGTCATCATACAGTGGCAACGTGGCAAGTGAAATATTTAGTAACATAAAATAATAAATGCGTTCATCTCTTTCGTTCCTCTAAATAAAAAGACATACTTAACACAGATATACTTATATGTATAACACATTACACACTATACGGATTTAAATGGCGATAGCATCACTATATCATCTACAACCTGCACTTATAATTTTTGAACACTTACAGTAGATGAGTTGGTTAAAATTGCGTGTGTAAAATTGGCGCGGCCGTCTGTAAGCATTTTGAAAAGGTTTGTCATTCGATTAATCTCTTCCATGTGCTCCAGTTCTCGGAAGACCTGTAACGATATCATAAACAAAGACTCTTTCAAGATGTGATTAAGTAGAATAATTTCTATTCTAGAAGAATGTTTATATATTACCCTCGTTTATTACGCAAGTGTGTATATATGTACATATTATATTATAGGATTTACGAGGAAACATGTAAATACTATTGAGGAAAGGAGGGTGAGACGATTTGGTATTTAGACTAGTCTATCGCAATCAACAAGAATTTAATTGTGCAATTGAACATTCAATGCATCTGATTAAATTTAACGCTTTGTCATTAATGTGTTTCTAGAATGAAGATTACGCTGTCCTGTTTTGATGTTGTAGTTGTAATTTAAATAGGTATTTAATTACTTTACGCTGTAATCGGTACAGTACAGTATAAAGGTCTTTAACTGTTGGCAATGGTTCTTGCAATTTCTGTTTATTTACTGTAAAAAATGTGTCCTCTGGGCAATTTATCAAGTCACATAGCAGTAGTGCCAGCAGCATTACAAATGATTAAGTAGGTATGTCTAGGTTGCAATAAAGCATGCTAAAATGTCAATTCTTCGTCGTAAAGGATTTTATGTACTGCCGCACTACAGATAGCAGGGATTTAAATAGTATCCTGCTGAAAATTTGCTTAAACCGTAACCAAGATTGCAATCTACAATTATTCTGGCTTGAATGTAGCGTTTAGTGTCTTCCTATAGCGTAAGTAAATGAAACAAAAAAACGCATAAAATAAATGGGCAGCCACAGTCTGTATGTCAAATTACTTTCAGTTAGTAAAGTACAAAAGAGCCCTTACAGGATAATGACACAGTGTGCAGCAAAAACGCATTGCTTTCATTTCATACGAGGTTGTAAAAAGCAGTAAAATGTAGTATGCATATATAGTTATATTAGTATTTAGCTAACAAATGTGTTAATGTTAATCTTTTGACTGATTAAGTTATACATTTAGCTCTACAATGCAATATAGCAGTAAGTACCTTAATATAATCTGTGATGAATTACCTTAGTGATATCATATTTAGCATTTTTGAGAATTTAAATATTGTCACGCCAGCACTATGCATATTATGGGGTCTAGTGTGTAGATTGTATTGCACTGTGTAGTGTCAAGATTTTGTAGCGAAAGAAGAAATATGCAAATATATGAAGGGAAGGAAACCATAAATTTATTTATCAATTAAGGCGTATGCGGTGTATATGATTATGAAATACAGATATATTATGCTTTTCGTGATCACACTTGCTTGTATTGTACAGCACAGCATAGTTCTAGCAAGTTGTAACGGTAGTAATTCTAGTAATCTAATATTATTACAATGAAAAGAGAAGATTATTACTGCATTATGTGTTTTGGTTTTCTACGGTAGTGTTTGGTGGAGTTTAAGAGTTTTGGTCTTGGCTAATATAGGAAGGGCGTCCACCTCCTCTGCTTTCCCTTTCCTTTACGAATCAATTTTCATTTAAATTACTTCAACATATATTTACCAACTACTCTAACAACTCAACTCGTGTAACCTGGGCAGTTGCTTTAAAGCAATAAACATTTAATATACTAGGATTATTATAATCTGAATATGACCCAGTTAAGGTGCCTAGTATATAATAGTACAGTACATACCGCACCACAATACCTTTAATAGGAGGCTTTTTACATTGTACACATGTTATAGCCTATTATTTTTATTTAGCGAATTAATTGATATGTCTTGTGTTGTAATTTACAGTTGCATATGAACCAGTCATATTTTCTAGTATCACACCTTTCATGTATAGGGGTTAATTAATTTAGCACCCGTAATTTATACTTTGCCTTAGCTCTTCTTTCACTTTCTATACTGTTGTGTAGAAGTCAATCGATGCATGGTGTATGGTACCGTACGTACCAACTTACCAACCGTTTGGAAATATGTAACCACCAAATGGCATGTATTGTTTTCTGTATTGAACACGTTATTCATTTCATGAGGTGCCCTGCTTAATAATAGTCATTTTGGGCATTCTAGTTTAACATACATACATACTGTAAATCTTGTTGTCCGAGAACAATTGCTACCCACAACCAGACGGATATTTCATAAAGGTGAAAAATCAAAGAGGATTCTATCAAGGTATGCGTGCTTTAAAATTTGTGGAACCCGAACATTAAAATGGTGGAAATAAATAATATAATGTAAGGTACAAGAAATTGCACAATTAATTTGGTTTGGCTTGCATAACTATTTGCAGTCTACAACATGATAATATTTTTACAAGAACTATTTTAACGATTTTAATTCCATAAAATACTACGGAAATAAATCTGTAAAAATGCCACATGTAAATTTAAGTCCTGTACATCTTGAACAGATGTAAATATTTATATGAACATTTAGAATGAAGACATTTGAGTCACTTTTTGATATGAGTGCATGGTCTCAGCTCAAATGATTTATTACATTACACATAATAATATATTTATACAATATACTATTGGAATGCAATGCATGGTGGCTGGTAGATTACTTCATTGGAATGTCATATGAAGTATTACCCTATAGGTTCACATATATACATAAAGCACATAGTAAATATTTGTTAAGCAAAGTACTAAGTAAGCTGTTTTGTAGGAATACGAAGGATGCCAAGACATGACATGACATGTTGACGTTGAAGTTGGAGAGCACGATAGTAGCTGAAGCAATAGTTTTAGTTCAGTGAAGCCAGACTAACCAAAACAGGAAACCAATCATATTATACTTTTTGAGTTAAACTAACTGTTCAATCAAATATATGTGAGCAAATAAGGAAGGAATGGGATTCTGGCAAATAAAATACAGCCAAGCACTCAGGCCAGGGAGAGTCAGGGTCAGGGCATTTCTTTTTCAACGCGCACGAATAGAAAAAGTAAGTATTAAGAGTAGAGTACTATGGAAACTCTCTAACCGGAGACGGAAGCCAGTCTCTTTCGCAAAATGATTTTATGTTTGAGCTTTGTGATTTCTCTTTCCTTGGCTCAAATAAGCTTCGTAGAAAATCCACCGTGAAAAAATAGTCTTGTCTCCGGGAACAGTCATACTTATACCATACCACATAAGAAATATAACTACTATAAGGGAAGGAACTTGCATAGAAAGCAAACCAAAGAGATTTCCCATGTCAAGGACAGAGAGTCCGTAAACTAAACTAACCATAAGGAAACTGGAAGTTGTGGGTGCACCGAATTGTTCATCCAAGTCTCAGATTGAGATTCAACTTATATTTCTCCTCAAAATGCTGGAGCTAGAGTAGCTACAGCTACACTTTACAGTTACACTACACTTATCGTTAGTTATTTGCTACGAGCATGTAGCTATATAACATTAAATTATACACATACACACATAAATATATCAATAAAGGTACGTAACTATGTACTTAGCAATAAATCCTCTAAATATACAGTAAATAGTGATACCAATACTTGCCCATTTATCAACACGGCTTTTTAGCTAGAAACCCACTCTGAGGTGACGCATTAATTACTACCGGAAGAAATCACTTACAGAAATATAAAACACTAAATGTGGACGGACTTTATAAAGTACTATTTAAGACGTAACTTAAAACTTATGGTGTGTAGTAAATAAGTTTTACGCCTTTGTCCGTAAATGAAGGTACCTGGGCTAATGAAAGACCGCGTAAAATTTGTCATTCGTTTGAATGCGGAAATTGCGTAATTTCCGAATGTGACATGAGCTCATGTATTAGTTTTCGGTCCTCAAAATCAATCATCAATTTCACATTATCCCACATTGGCGTAAATACTCCAGTAAATGTCAGGGACTCCAATAAAGGCCGAGTCAAAATCCTCTTATTCCTAAACTTCGGCTCCGTATTATACGCCGCATTCACCGAGTCAAAATAGTTCAAATTTCGAAACGCTGGGGTATTGGGGTATTTACGATAGACTTTACTCAGGAAGTTATTATTATGGATAATCTGAATACAGATTTTTTTTAGATATTTTTCAATTTTACTTTACGGAAGTATTAAATATTTCAAACACTATACTACTCCCAATTTTATTCTTCTTACAACAACTTAGTTTTACTAGCAAAGGGTTTGGATGCAAAAAAATGTAACAAATAAATTACTTCTCCATCAAAGAATTCTTCTTTATGTTCATATGATTAATGATTGCATATCAAATGGAAAAAATTATGAAGTGTACCAACACAGCCACTATTTCTCGCTATATATAATTAAAAGTTTCTTTCAATCCGAACACCACCATGTTATTATACAGTATGAACTACGAAACAATATCTACCAGATATGAAAAACTGGACATGTGTACATTATGAGTCGGATTTTGTCCCAGTGAGAAGGATGTCCACTTCATTTCTAACATTTTGTGTCCATGTGAAATTGTGCCAACTACTGTATTGACGTTCACCCAACTCAAAAACAGGAAAGCGATCAAGGAAGCCAGTTCATATACCTACATTGGAGGCTATTATTATATCTGCAATGCATGCTATATTATATAGTAGCACTATAAATATAAGTAACTATTTAGAATCAGTTAACATTTTTGTATAAAGAGAGTATTATATTTTTTGCACAAGCTGAATGGATTTTTTCGTTTTAGTAAGAATACAATAGTAAATTCTGCCAACCAAATCCTTGAAACGAACTCGTATTAAGCCCAATAATATAACATGCAAGCGTGGTGCATAACACGGAACTTGTCGCTTTATAGAGCGGAGAGCAAACATGGACAACAAATGTGTTCTAGTTCTTGGAGTGTGAAATAGAATTTCCTATTAAAGTTCCCTTCAGCTTGAACAGTTTGCATCAACTTTCAAAAAAGCCAACTATTGTCATCCGAGCGTACAGGAAACAGAAGATTGACTTTTTACAAAAAGATCAAAGAAAATCTTGTTGACTTTGTTTGAGAACTAACCTACTGACTTTATTTCATTCGTACTGTGTTTCCCTACTCTATTAACCGTATTTTAATTAATACTTAATTATATGAAATGTAATGGAAAGCGTCACTGTTTAATTTGCTATTTAGTGAATTAAGTTAATTTGAATAAGAGTAGTGCTTGATGATTTATTTCTAATGTCAATTTTAACCTTTATAAATTACTCATTATGTATATGGTTCAAAACTTTAAATTCAAATTCGGTCAGAAAATCTGACAACACTTTACAATAGACAGTTGCATTAGAAAAATTCAGTAAATCCTTTAAATCTTGTGTCATGCTCTCCAGTTTATCTTTGCGAATAACTTTGTTCATTTCCAAGGCTTTCAACATATCGGTCCACCCATCACTGTTAGAGGTAGAAGTTTCAAAAAAGTCCAAACTTGTTTTCTCACTAGGTGCTAGTAAGCGAGCAACCTCGCTGGCAACGGAATTAGAAAAATTTGGATCCCTAGGTGAAAATTGGATTCGGTCGTCCACAATATTTTTCATGTGTCGCAAGTCGGTCGCAGTGAGACTCTTGGTGTTTTGATCGTGGAGAACTAGCCTTAAATTATTCCATGCTAGATACGCATTTGTATCCTTTAAAAACGATACTGTCGCATTAAGTTTCAATTCGGTTTTGTCTATGTAGTAATTAAAATAATCATTGTGAGAAACAGCAAATGCAACACCTCCCATCTGATTTAATATTTTATTTCCCCAGAATGCTTCATTGTGAGATAAATCTGATGACGACGTTTCGTTAAGTCTGTGACTCCAAGGAGTCCCTGCAACAATGACTCCTCCTCCAAGAGCAACGTATTTCCGAAGGGCTTCCACTTCTACAGCGCTGATACTTTTGTGATCATTTAAAATTATCACATCGTGTTTCTCCAGAAAAGTTGAATTTCTTAATTGCTCCTCGTTGGAACACTCCACAACACTTTCGGTAGTAATTCCATGCTGTGCAAAAACTCGTTCAAAATTCTCAACACCTCCGTACGAAACACAAAATAACCCAACACGTACATTCATTGGGGAATAAGCAACCCATTTGACAATATTCAGGAAAAACTTTTCATTGTCAAATTTAGAAGATGTATCGTACACTAAACAGGAGGTGTGACTATAAGCCACAAATCTTCCTTTTCTGTAACGACCTGCACTGACAATTGGTTTCAAAAACGATCTGGATTTCGCCGCCAAAACTGGGAACGCATTTTGTTCATAAACGGTCATCAATCCTGGAGTTATTGTTTTGTCGATTTCAATGGTCTCAATTCCATTTAAAATTGAAAGCAAATCCTCATTGTGAGATTCCCCTTCGTTGAAAATGTGAACTTGATTTTTAACCTCTTCCACAGTAACAACGTAAGATTTACCACGAATGCTAACTCTTGCCTTGGCCACTGGCTGGACTAAACTCTCCGCAGTTTTGGACTGTTCAGTTGGATTTGTTTGTGCAGCCAAGGAAATTATTATAATTAGTATAACTGTTGCCGCACACAGTCCTGCTCCGAAAATTAAATATTTCGATTTTGAGTATGTGGACCAATTTCCCATAGCTTTAAGAAGTTAGCAACTGCTCTCAAAAAGCTTTTGTAAATTGATTTTCAGACTTAGAAAGGTTATTGCTCAGCTTCTTCAGCTCTGCTTAGTCCATGTAACTGATAATAAGTGTGGATAAACAATTAACGAATATATAATTCCATACTTTTGCAAACACAATATATTTGAACTTCTTAAATACTAAATATAGTTGATCTCACATGAGTTTCTATGTAATAACAAGTAGGTAACTTGTTTTGTATCATTGCATATTCAAAGCTAAGTTAAGTGCTCTACATTGATTGGGACATAATGTAAAGTATGCAATTCTAATATGAAACAACAGCAATAACTAATAACTACTGTCTGAAAATAAGCTCTCCTCATTTTCCTCTTTGTAATCAAAATAGCATAGCCAGCATTGAAAAGGTTTGAAAATTTGAAATCATATGTTGGAATTTATAAATATAGATATTACATGTTTGCACGCGTACATGTAGTACAAAATTACTTCATGGAATGAGTAGTACATAATACTAAAGACATCTAGTATATTACCAATAGCTAATACATATATATTCTTATTTTTGAGTATTGCAACATTGCAAGTGGCCAAAATTCCACAACTCTAAATGTACGCAGAGTATAGTGTACCATTTCTGTACAAAAACTCTTAAGTTCTTTTATTTAGTATACTAAATACTGCAGCTTGCTAACAATTGCAACAAAGATAAATTAAGTACGTGTATATGTTACCGGAAAAATCGGTAATAAGGCATTACCGGTAATGCCTAGGCAAAAACGGTAATGTTTCTAAAATTTCAGTTTTTGGGTCAA